>CANNZV010001001.1:0-191757 GCA_947561585.1 Caprella mutica
GGTTAAGGTGTTTAACCCCCTGGACCTGGTTTACTTCTAACAACACTGACCATCATATGTGCAATTTAAACTCTTTCCTGTGGTTTGATTTCATGCACAGGAATGTGGTGTGCGATTTAACCCACAGCTATCTGATGTGCATAATTTTGAACTGTAACACTGTATTGACTTAAATATATTTTCTAAAAAAACTAATTTATTTTGTATAGGCTATCATTTCGAAAAACCTGTATTTTTTATATATCAATAAAAAATTCTTTTTTGTTACTCTAATTCAGTTTATTTAAATTAGTATCTAAAAGGATTATTGTTGAAATATTTTTCGAGAACACTTTCCTTTCTGACTGCTTCTTCGAGTCCCTTGTATTTAGTTTCCTTTTGACGGCAGCGATATGGCCTTTAGTTCCGAAGCAGACGTAAACCCCCACTCATTTTTCTTAGTTATTCAAATCATGCTTAATAATAATGATATTAAGTGCATTGCTAATATTCCACTTATTAATTGATTAAATTAATGTATATCCTGGTTGGTAGAACTGGTATGATTTATTAGTAAAATTTTAAATTATTATATTTTAATTTATATTATAATTTTAATTTCTTGTTTAGTTTTAATTTCTCGTCTAATTTATATTTTAATTTTAATTTTAATTTTAATTTTAATTTTAATTTATATAATAATTTTAATTTATATTACAATTTTAATTTATATTACAATTTTAATTTATATTACAATTTTTATTTATATTACAATTTTTATTTATATTACAATTTTAATTTATATTACAATTTTTATTTATATTACAATTTTTATTTATATTACAATTTTTATTTATATTACAATTTTAATTTATATTACAATTTTAATTTATATTACAATTTTTATTTATATTACAATTTTAATTTATATTACAATTTTAATTTATATTACAATTTTAATTTATATTACAATTTTAATTTATATTACAATTTTAATTTATATTACAATTTTAATTTATATTACAATTTTAATTTATATTACAATTTTAATTTATATTACAATTTTAATTTATATTACAATTTTAATTTATATTACAATTTTAATTTATATTACAATTTTAATTTATATTACAATTTTAATTTATATTATAATTTTAATTATAATTATTGCCCCGGATATCATGAAGCTGTCTGTGGTGAATGGAATAGAAGAGGGTGGCGTCTCTTGGGCCCCGAACTGTTGTAATTTGGGTTATGTAAGTTTATTATATATAGTTATTTGATTCCAAAACAGACGTTAAACCTTATAATAAATTAAATTATTGTTTCAATATGAAACTAAAAATAAGAAATAAGTTAAATAACCTTTAATAATAATTCATTTTATTTGTTTATGTACGTAAATGTCCAGTCATTGGAAATAGAATATAATTTTTTACCACTTGGGCCCTTAACTGTTGTATTTTTATTATTGATAAATTATATCGTCTTTTTCCTTTCAGAAAAAAAGATGAAAAGTTTTTGAATCGGTATTCGGGTTATAAGAACTATATAAATGATGTAAAGGCTATTATGTTAATAAATTGAATAGAAATTCAACCTTATGCAAAATAAAATAGGAAATAATTTGACGTCTTTTTATTATTTTTTGTTTTGTTTTTCGTTGACAGTACTTGTACTAGAAACCTATTTAGTTGCCTGTACTCTAGATCGTAATACTTGTAGGTATTTATCTTGTGACACTCATATGTCACTGTGTCACTGGATGTGACACAAATTGTGACACCTCATTTAGTAGCAATTGACACTATCAAAATTGACCAGATTTGCTTAAAATTGTTTAAAATTTATCTTTTAACCAGTTGGGCAACGAACTGTTGTTATTTGGACAATTTTGTCAATTCAAATTTTTGAAATTGTTAATAATGTAGGAGTCATATTATCAATAATGATATGTGACCTTTAAATGCATCTAAAATGATAGCCAATGCAAAGAGACAGCGCATCATCTGTGTGGTGCAGGTTTTATGGTGTGCCATCTTGTTGTATTCCAATGAATGTATAATAGTAAACTTAATTGAAAAATCTAAATACATCAGTAAATTCAGCGTAAAAAATTTCAAGCCCGAAAGAAGTTTGCTATGGAAATTTTCGACTGCATGTTTTTTATTTTTGAAAATTTATTTATTAATCGCTAATCTTTATATGACGCCATTTATCGGGAATTTTAACTTATATTATCTTACAAGAAACTCTCATCTCTGGAAATAGTGATTCCAATCGAAATATTTCATTGAAATACTTGAATGTTTATCTATCATATGTTAAAATATTTCTTATGGAAATTATAGATTATTTCACTCAAAATGCATTGGTCATCATTTTTGATACGCTTAATTTCCGTCGATTTTGCATTGGTTATCATTTTTGATACACTTAATTTCCGTCGATTTTGCATTGGTTATCATTTTTGATACACTTAATTTCCGTCGATTTTGCATTTGTTATCATTTTTGATACACTTAATTTCCGTCGATTTTGCATTGGTTATCATTTTTGATACACTTAATTTCCGTCGATTTTGCATTGGTTATCATTTTTGATACACTTAATTTCCCCCGATTTTTTATGTTACTCAAGCGTGCGGCGATAATTTTTGGCGACCGCAACATATATGAAAGACGTGACTGTTGCTCGATATCTGTTACCTATTTTCACTGTTCCATCTGTTGACCGTTAGTGTTACTGTTAGTTTAGAAGCTAGGTAGTGTACGTTCTTATTCTTTCTATTTCTTAACACCTTGTAAACCATAACATTCACCTCTGATTGATGTTATTAAGTGGTTGAGAGCTGAGATTGCATTTAATAAGGGGTTGCAAAAAGAATATGTGGTCGCCATAAGAACCTATTTAGGACGTACTATCAGTCTAATGACTTTGAGCTTCAGGTGATGCCCATATACCTGCAGCAATTGGTACTATGTACACTTTCTCAACGTGATACATGAACGTATTGTTTTAGAGTCGCATCCAAATATAATAAAATACTAAATTATTATAACAATTAATTTTATATTAAAATGTATCTCCTTAATATTAATTTGCGAAACGCTTTCCAGATATATTTTTTCTTCCAATTAAATTCAATTAAACATTAAAATTCTATCTTCAATGAAATATCTTTTTAGTATTTCTTTTATTTGACATTGAACTTAATGGAAGAGAATTGAATTAAAATAAATCCATGACTCTCATCTGCAATCGCTACCAAATTATTAAACTCCATCTTAATTAGTAACCTCGTACGGATGACAAATGTCTTTGGAAATGAACTGCATCGGAACAAATTTATGAGATGCTGTTGTGGAGAGACTATTATGAGATGCTGTTTGTGGAGGTAACTATTATGAGATGCTGTTTGTGGAGGCGACTATTATGAGATGCTGTTTTAGGAGGTGACTATTATGAGATGCTGTTTGTGGAGGTGACTATTATGAGATGCTGTTTGTGGAGGCGACTATTATGAGATGCTGTTTGTGGAGGTGACTATTATGAGATGTTGTTTGTGGAGGCGACTATTATGAGATGCTGTTTTAGGAGGTGACTATTATGAGATGCTGGTTTAGGAGGCGACTATTATGAGATGCTGTTTTAGGAGGTGACTATTATGAGATGCTGTTTTAGGAGGTGACTATTATGAGATGCTGTTTTAGGAGGTGACTATTATGAGATGCTGTTTGTGGAGGTGACTATTATGAGATGCTGTTTGTGGAGGTGACTATTATGAGATGCTGTTTGTGGAAGTAACTATTATGAGATGCTGTTTGTGGAGGTGACTATTATGAGATGCTGTTTGTTAAGGTGACTATTATGAGATGCTTTTTTGTGGAGGTAACTTTTATGAGATGCTGTTGTGGAGGTGACTTTTATGAGATGCAGTTTGTGGAGGCGACTTTTATGAGATGCTGTTTTAGGAGATGACTATTATGAGATGCTGTTTTAGGAGGCGACTATTATGAGATGCTGGTTTAGGAGGCGACTATTAGGAGATGCTGTTTTAGGAGGTGACTATTATGAGATGCTGTTTTAGGAGGTGACTATTATGAGATGCTGTTTTAGGAGGTGACTATTATGAGATGTTGTTTGTGGAGGAACTATTATGAGATGCTCTTTGAGGAGGTGACTGTTATGAGATGCTGTTTGAGGAGGTGACTATTATGAGATGCTGTTTGAGGAGGTGACTATTATGAGATGCTGTTTGTGGAGGTGACTATTATGAGATGCTGTTTGTGGAGGTGACTATTATGAGATGCTGTTTGTGGAGGTGACTATTATGAGATGCTGTTTGTTAAGGTGACTATTATGAGATGCTTTTTTGTGGAGGTAACTTTTATGAGATGCTGTTGTGGAGGTGACTTTTATGAGATGCAGTTTGTGGAGGTGACTTTTATGAGATGCAGTTTGTGGAGGCGACTTTTATGAGATGCAGTTTGTGGAGGCGACTTTTATGAGATGCTGTTTGTGAAGATAACTTTTATGAGATGCTGTTTGTGGAGGTGACTATTATGAGATGCTGTTGTGGAGGTGACTATTTTGAGATGCTGTTTGAGGAGGTGACTATTATGAGTTACTGTTTGTGGAGGTGACTATTTTGAGATGCTGTTTTAGGAGGTGACTATTATGAGATGCTGTTTGAGGAGGTGACTATTATGAGATACTGTTTGAGGAGGTGACTATTATGAGATACTGTTTGAGGAGGTAACTTTTATGAGATGCTGTTTGTGGAGGCGACTATTATGAGATGCTGTTTGAGGAGGTGACTATTATGAGATACTGTTTGTGGAGGCGACTATTATGAGATGCTGTTTCAAGAGATACCACACTAGAAGGAAAAACGTATTCTTACCATCTATTGAATTATAAATGCTAATCTATACCCCAAAGAACTACCTTTTCCCTGTGCCGAAGATGTCTCATGACCCTGACTTAAGGCCTTTTCATTTCGCAACTACCTAATTTTCTTGGCCCTCTCATTCACTTTTTCCGTTCTCGTCACCCCTCATTAGCGACGTAGCGTGAGGTCACGAGTGACCCATTGCATTGGGTCAATTTGCACATCTTCACTCAATTGGGTCAAGTGGACCATCCCTTTTAGAAGTTTGTGACCATGTATGGTCACATTTTCCTCCATCTGCAACTGTTTCGTTTTCCATTGTAATACCTATTATGGTTTTGTAAATGCACTTTTGAAATTGCTGATTAATCGAAAAATATTTTTATTAAATTAAAGTGATAAATCTAGACATAGTGAAGATAAATTCCCTGTCAAATTTAACTACACAAAATCAAACCGCAATAAATCTAATCTAGAATTCCTATATTTTGTAAATCTCATATGGCATATTCGAACATTTAGAAATCTATCAAATTTTCGTGTCAGGTTAAGGAGATTTTGATCACACGAGAACAGGCAATTGATTGACTCTACGACTTTCTATTTCTGTCGGCACGGTGTCTTCTAGTCGCAAAGCTGCACGCCAGTGTCCTGACGCTAGTTGAGCGTAACGATCTGGACCGTGTTTCGTAGATAGCGAAAGTGGGTAGGGGACTAGGGTACGGTAATAGATTCTAGGTAGGTTAGTGGGTACTAGGGTACGGTAATAGATTCTAGGTAGGTTAGTGGGTACTAGGGTACGGTAATAGATTCTAGGTAGGTTAGTGGGTACTAGGGTATGGTAATAGATTCTAGGTAGGTTAGTTGATCTGGGAAGATTTTCATGAATATTTGTGTAGATCTGATTACTCATTCTCATTTTTTTTTGTAAATAGGTACTTCTATTCTTTTATCAATATGTTTTAATCGATTAATCAGCGTTTTTCGGTACGATCGTAGATTCTCATTTTTTCAATGACTTGATATTTGTTTTCTTGGAGAATTTTAAGTATATGGAACTACCCTAGTGTCTTGCAACCTTGCTAGGTTCATAGTTTGCTAAGTTTTAGATGCGAAATTTTTGTAGGAAATTTTAGTTATTTCGAATTGAAAAGTATGGT
Organism: Caprella mutica; assembly: GCA_947561585.1. Lineage (NCBI taxonomy): Eukaryota > Metazoa > Arthropoda > Malacostraca > Amphipoda > Caprellidae > Caprella > Caprella mutica. The sequence continues at coordinate 6,034 of CANNZV010001001.1, forward strand.
CCAGTTTTTGGGTAGTTTAATTGGAATTGCAAAGTAACTTGGGTAGGTTTATAGATATTTTAGTTGAAATTAAGAGGTATTTTAGATAGATTTATAGGTAATTTTATCGAAACGTAATATAATCTAGGTAGCAGTTTTATAGAAACTAAATATAAACTTATTATAAATACCAAGTACCCCCTAAATACTGGAAATAAAATATTTAATATAGAAATTGGGTAGTTTAGTCGGCACAGAAATGTCACCAATCAGGTTTCAGACCAGTTTAATTAACAGTTAGTGGCAATTCGAAATCAGTCGACCGTTTCTTCCTAAATTTTCCCATGATACTTAATTTATATTTCCAGAAGGACTGTGTAAATAAAATCTTAAATGCTGAATGTAACAGTTATCTATAAAATGACTAATCCTGAACTGTATTTAAGTATGACCATCATGAGAAAATAAGTTTTACTAAAAGTTAAGTCCTGAAGCTGTCTGTGGTGAATGGAAGAGAAGAGGGGTGGCGTCCCTTGGGCCCCGAACTGTAGTAATTTGGATTATGGATTGTCTTTTTTCATTTTTACCATGTTTATCATTTTATTAACGCTACTTGCAGTTTTAGAGGATAGCGCTAGGGTTATGCTCTTCAATTACGAGGTCTTAGATTTTCTTCTTCCATCCGTGAGTGCAGCCACCGGTGCTTGTGTCCCGTTTCGTCACATTCCTTGGTAAGTGACTGCATTCATGGAGTAGCTTTTCTGCATCTATAAGCATTGTCACCGACGGTGGTAAGTGAATTTGTTCATTGGGCCACTTTCCTTTCTGACTGCTTCTTCCAGTCCCTTGTATTTAATTTCCTTTTGACGTCAGCGATATGGCCTTTGGTTCCGAAGCAGACGTTAAACCCCTACTAAATTAAGTCTAAAAGATACGGTTCTTATTTCGGTTTAGAATTTTAGACCAGAGTTTCTTGAACTCTGGTTAGAATCTACAGACGTATCCAAGATACCTGCAGTTATTATGGATACCAACTGAAATAAGTAATTATAGTGTAGTTTTTTCCTATATTCTCTTGGAAAAAGTAGGAGGAGCTTAGCAAAAAGTTTGGTGGAAAGACTTCAAAAACCCTAAGTGTGTACGACCCTTTATTCTAAGTGGCTATACTTTAATAAAATAAAGTCTAAAATGTTGCATTTATGTAACCAGTGTAACGAGCTAATAAAAAATTACAAGAACTACAATTACCCTATTAAATGCTTTGGGTAATTTATCCACAGTTTAAGAAACTGGTTTAGACCATTTAGAACCAACCTCAGTATTACAAGTTTAGCTGAACCCGGTACTATTCAGTGTTAAATATAAGTTACTGTGAACCATTCAAGGTTTGGCAGATTCACACATCCCTCCCCAACCTTCTAAACCCCCTTCTCAACCCCCACCACCACCCCAAAGGTAAATGCTAAGGTCATCCTAGCACTGAGAAGATGCAGTAAGGGTTAATATTACGTTACATTATGAAGATTTTGAGCTTTAGAGTCTGTAGTTGAAGATGCCTGCATTTTTATCTTGGTAAAGGTGAATTAGTTAATTACCTATTTTAAATAAGTTAATAAATGGTATTTATTCTTTAATATTTAGACAGACATTTATTTTGTACTTCAGTATTTTAATACTCCGAATAAATTAATAAATGACGACGATTAGTCCTAAGATGGTTGTACCTACTTCTACTCTTGACTTTGACGTCAAAATGACTCCAATGGTACACAGAAAGTGATACAGTGTCCATACCTACTTCTACTCTTGACTCTGACGTCAAAATGACTCCAATGGTACACAGAAGGTGATACAGTGTCCATACCTACTTCTACTCTTGACTCTGACGTCAAAATGACTCCAATGGTACACAGAAGGTGGTACAGTGTCCATACCTACTTCTACTCTTGACTCTGACGTCAAAATGACTCCAATGGTACACAGAAGGTGATACAGTGTCCATACCTACTTCTACTCTTGACTTTGACGTCAAAATGACACCAATGGTACACAGAAGGTGATACAGTGTCCATACCTACGTCTACTCTTGACTCTGACGTCAAAATGACACCAATGGTACACAGAAGGTGATGCAGTGTCCATACCTACTTCTACTCTTGACTCTGACGTCAAAATGACACCAATGGTACACAGAAGGTGATACAGTGTCCATACCTACTTCTACTCTTGACTCTGACGTCAAAATGACACCAATGGTACACATAAGGGGACATTACATTGAATTGGAGTTGATACTATGCCATTGGTTTAATTGTTGTATACAGAATGGTATGTACTGCGTGGTAAATATTTATACAAACTAGTGAACACGTGTTATTTTCAGAAATATTCACAAATATACATCCTAAATTATGTACACTATGATCACGGAGTAGCTTTTCTGCATTCATTGGCATCGTAACCGACTGGTGGTAGGTGACTCTGTTCTTGCAGCTACTTTCTTTTCTGACTACTTCTTTCTGTCCCTTGTTCTTAATTTCCTTTAGACGTCAACGATATGACCTTTGGCTCAAATATATAACTTCACCAAATATTTAATATTTTTTATATCCCAACAAGTATTTATCCTTTATAAATATTTAGTAAATATTTCAGTGTAATAAATAATTTTTAAATATTTATTAAATAATTTAGATATTTAACATTTAGATTAAAATATGTTTATAATTTAGATATTTAACATTTACATTTTAGTTTTTAAAGGTTAATAGAGCTATTAAAGAGACTCTCTGTTTTCTAGTTTAAGGTTACTTATTTACGCTCTTTGGTTAAAAGAATGGAAAATAACATAGGGAAACTGTGTCATTTTTAATATATAGTATAATTACAGAACATTCCGTCTGTCTGTCCGAAGCCTTTGATAAATTATATAGGTATTTTTTCCTTTTACTTTTGAAAGTAAAAATATAAGTTAGGTATATAAGTATATGTCATAATAATACGTACTTGCATTTAAATAAAAACACATTATATTAATTGAATTATCAATGGATAAACAACATGTAGTATATTTAACAGGTTTTTGAACTGTTGTCTTGAAATAAAGTTTCAGTACTAATTATATAGTTTATTAATTTTTAGTGCTTCTAAAATTTATTTATTTCATTATCATTTTTCTGTGGTTATTTTAAATCAATGTATAGTTTCAGTAACTAGAATATAGAATATTTTTATTATTTAATTAAAAATATAGCTATTGATATCTATTTATATTAATGTGGTAAGTTCCGGGTTATTGAACTGATCACAAATTTCGATCATAAATTATAAGTATATAATGATCATTATTCAATTTATAAATTAAGTCGTGGACACCAATTGAAATATAAGTTTATTGATAAAAAAAATCTCTAGTTTAAAATAGAAATTTGGTAGATTTTTTATAAGAAACTTTTTTTCCTGATAAAATGGAAAATAAATTTAGACAGAAGAGAATTGTTATAGAAACTAAGAATCTAACTATTGTAGTGTTTAGAATATGTATCGTACATGACCAGCCTATGTACCAAAAATAAGCAAATTCAAATAATATTCAATTAACAAAAATTGTGTAAAAAATTAAATATAAAATATAGTGAATAAAAAAATCTCAAATTAAAAAAAAATCAGCCTTTAAATAACAACCTACTTTTTTACGTAAAGAAAACACTCAAAGGTTCAATCACAGACTGAAGAAAACCTATAGCGGCAATTGTTGTCTATGATTATTGTTACATGGCAATGTTGTAACAGCTTTATATATACCATATAGCCTAATATTGTATAGATTTATTACTAAAATTACATCTAATTCCCCAAATTTTAGGATTGTTTATTTGATTTTTCTCTAAAACTTTAAATAATTTGTATATTTCACAGATGTTTTTATCAATGGAAAAATTCAATATGAAACTTGTGCACAGCTTCCGAAAAAATTTATAAGTAAATTTTAAATTTTAATTTTTTCATATAAATTGCAGAAGAAATACAGAAAAATGAATAAAACATACGGGATTTTTTCTGTGTATTTTAGACGATTTGCTTCCATCACAGACAGTTTAGCGTCATTTATCTTCATCTGTCCATTTCCTGTTTTTGTGTCAGACAGATATTTTGCTGTCCGTTCTGATGACACACAACTGCCCAACCGTGGCCAGTGTATGAGAATTTCTGTGACAGCCTGAGAATTAGTCGCACCTACCTGCTATTGCGTCTGTAAATGGTCAGATGATAACAAATTTCAGTTTAATACATTAGCTCATGAAGTTTACAGTTATATGTATTGTAATCTGTAACTAGAACAACTATTTATCAAGCATTTTAATTTGCTGTTTGTATAACATGTATTTGCAGTAAATACTATTTTCAACTTACAAACTCTGAAGAAACCGTATGAAAACTAATTCTATGTTCCGCCTTTGAAGAGTAGCTTTTTTGCATTCGTGAGCATTGTTACCGACTGGTAGTAGGTGACTTTGTTCATAGAGCCTCTTATTTCAGACTACTTCTTGCAGTCCCTTGTACTTAATTTCCTTTTGACATCAACGTTAAGTCATTCGATTCCGAGGCAGACGTTAAACCCCTAACTGTCAACCTTTTTTTTCTCACTCATTCAATTTGTTCTAAATATTTTGTATTACATTTTTGATATAATCAAGCTTAACATTTTGGTCCACTGAACCAGTGTCCGGAACCGATGTAAGTGCGCCGATTACAGCCCAGTATAAATTTGCAGGGCACCGGAACAGTTACGTATCCTATGTAGGGCGTGAAAGATAAGGAAGTAGACTGGAAAAGATGGGTCATCCATTTTAAGAATTCCTTGTCACGCTTAAATGAATTATTTTTATCTACCTTTACTATTCCTATGAGACCCAGTTCCTTCTAAATCCAATTTGGTACTTTTTATAACTTTATACTAAGCCGTACTGTTTATTTCTAAATACAGAGTTTTGTTTATTCTAAACCTTATGAGGTACTGTTTATTCTACACCTTATGAGGTACTGTTTATTCTATACCTTATGAGGTACTGTTTATTCTATACCTTATGAGGTACTGTTTATTCTATACCTTATGAGGTACTGTTTACTCTATACCTTATGAGGTACTGTTTACTCTATACCTTATGAGGTACTGTTTATTCTATACCTTATGAGGTACTGTTTACTCTATACCTTATGAGGTACTGTTTACTCTACACCTTATGAGGTACTGTTTACTCTATACCTTATGAGGTACTGTTTATTCTACACCTTATGAGGTACTGTTTATTCTACACCTTATGAGGTACTGTTTATTCTACACTTTATGAGGTACTGTTTACTCTATACCTTATGAGGTACTGTTTACTCTATACCTTATGAGGTACTGTTTACTCTATACTTTATGAGGTACTGTTTATTCTATACCTTATGAGGTACTGTTTATTCTATACCTTATGAGGTACTGTTTACTCTATACCTTATGAGGTACTGTTTACTCTATACCTTATGAGGTACTGTTTATTCTATACCTTATGAGGTACTGTTTACTCTATACCTTATGAGGTACTGTTTATTCTACACCTTATGAGGTACTGTTTATTCTACACCTTATGAGGTACTGTTTATTCTACACCTTATGAGGTACTGTTTACTCTATACCTTATGAGGTACGGTTTATTCTACACCTTATGAGGTACTGTTTATTCTATACCTTATGAGGTACTGTTTATTCTATACCTTATGAGGTACTGTTTACTCTATACCTTATGAGGTACTGTTTACTCTACACCTTATGAGGTACTGTTTACTCTATACCTTATGAGGTACTGTTTACTCTACACCTTATGAGGTACTGTTTATTCTAAACATTATGAGGTACTGTTTACTCTATACCTTATGAGGTACTGTTTATTCTACACCTTATGAGGTACTGTTTATTCTACACCTTATGAGGTACTGTTTATTCTATACCTTATGAGGTACTGTTTATTCTACACCTTATGAGGTACTGTTTATTCTAAACATTATGAGGTACTGTTTATTCTATACCTTATGAGGTACTGTTTATTCTAAACATTATGAGGTACTGTTTATTCTAAACCTTATGAGGTACCAACATCTAAAAAAATTGAAGCAACATAATCTGAATCACCATTTCTTAAATATCTTACCAGGAACTTTTAAATGTTATCAACCTCAATTGTTTTGAAATGTCGAATTACATAATTCGACATGCTGCATGTGTAACTGCCTAATCATTAGGTAGGTGCTACAACTTACTTCATTCTCATGTCGAATCAGAGGCAGCTACTTCACTATCTCAAGTTTCCTTTGTCTGTTATCATTATGTGTGAAGTACAATCATTAGATTAGAAAATGAAAGCGGTTCATCAAAAGCAGGTTATACAAAGCTTTTTAGTTTGCTTAATTACTAGGTATATTATTTGATGGTGAAAGGAAGGCTTGGAAAGAGCTTTGCTGCTAAAATTTCGATTTGGTGAAATTGTTTTAAATTTTGAACTGACTATACTGAAGTTATTTTGTTAATTTGATGATTTTCATATTAATTTAGATGTGTTGACTATCTAATTTCGTCATATAAATAAAATTTGATTACCTAAAATTTATTTTGTATCAATATTAAAATTTACCTTAAATCAATATTGATTATTAAAAATTTATATTCAATAATCAAGATAAATGTTAATTATCTAAAATGAATAGTTGCTGATTATCTAAAGTAGATAATTGTTGATTATTCACAACTCCTCCATTTACAGTATTCATCAAAAACAGTTCTATCGTTCATTTCCACCAACACTACGAACCAAGGCGGTTAGTGCGTTCGTTCGTACGTGGTAGCGTTTTAACAGATGCATAGCGCGTGTTTTTTTAGCGAGAACAGCTGCACAGAAACAGCTGTTAGACGTGAAGCAGGAAAACAACCGTTGTGAGTGAACTGAACAAGCATTTCTGGGGAATAAATTATGTTACATTCAACCTCAAATGCTTCCTTCAAAAAATGTCATTATTTATTTCTAATAAAATTAATAGAGCATAAAAAAGTTAAGTGAAATAAGTATTTGTTTTTATTCAGTACAAATAAATACTCTAGTCTTTGAAATATAAAATAACTTTTGGTATAAAAAAACAAAATACACAGAATAATCTTGAAAAAAAAACTTTAATATAATCTTAAAATATAAAATATTTTGATGTAAGGCTTGTTTTTTTTAAATTGATTCATAGTTCGTGTTTTTTCATAAAAATTTTCTTTAATAGCGATGTTAAAGTTAAATTTTCAAGCTGAATTCGATCACTTTATGAGTGTTTATTTTTATACATTATTAATAATGTTATTAAGTATTCATTTTGTAATCTTTTCACCTGCGGTGGTAGGTGACTTTGTTCAAGGAGCCACTTTCCTTTCGCCTGCTTCTTCCAGTCCCTTGTATTTTTCATTCATTCTTTGTATTGCAGACTACAACATATCAATTAGATGATAAATCAGGTGACTGTTTAAATAGTTGCATGCTATTTTCAGTCTTATGGTACCTGTTCATAAGACTCATTTTCCCATAAATTTTAAAACTATAGTCACCCTTTAAACTGGTTTAAGTTTCAAGTTATTAATCTGTTCCACATTTTCGACTAGAAAGAGATATTATAGTTCATCTTTCCGACTGATTATTTTAATTGGTATCCATGATACCTGCAGGTATCGTGGATACCAAATAAAATGATCAGTTAAAGTGATAAATAATTAAGTTTGTCTAATTTGGTCGAAAATTGGAATCTGTCCGATAACTTGAAGCTTACCCTATTAATGATAAAACAGGTTGAATTAATTTACAGTTAAATATGATATTTTTCTTGCTAAAATGAATATATATTTTAGTATGAATAAATATTTAAAATAAATAAAAGAATGGTTATAAAATATGAGATATTTTCCATTCTTTTTTTTATGGAAGCACACAATTGCGATTGCGAATTTCTATGGAAAAATTGCGCAAGCGGTTAAAACGCGTGAAGTTTGCGCATGCCGTGCGTACATTGGATGAATTTGATTGCTGATTGTTGTATTTCATTGGTTGATTTTTCGCTGGTTGTTTTTATTTGTTTCGCAGATTTTTGAGATTGTTGTTTTAATTGATTTTTCGTTTGTTGCTTTGAGTTGATTTTTATTTGGTTGTTTTAGTTTATTTTTCTTTGGTTGTTTTACTTAATTTTTCGTTTGTTGTTTTACTTAATTTTCCGTTTGTTGTTTTACTTAATTTTTCGTTTGTTGTTTTGATTGATTTTTTCTTTGGTTGTTTTACTTTATTTTTCGTTGTTGGTTTTTTAATTTATTTTTCATAGGTTGTTTCAGTTGATTTTTTTTCTTTGACTTTTGTAAATGTTTTTATTCTAATTTCTCTTTTTTTTTCTTCATCAATTATCATAAAATAAGTAATACTAAAAAATCATTTCATATATTTTAAATTTTCCCTACTTCTAATACACATTTCAAAATAATAACCATATGAATATCACCAATGAATACATTTTTTATCTTTAACTTTCTTTGCAAATTGTACTAACAGGAAGACTGTATTTCAGTTAACTAATCATAATTATTAGCAACAACTTTCTCCTTTTAAAATGTTAGTCATTTTAAGATCTTTGACATTCTCTGCTCTGTTTGGAATTAACCACATGTGCATATTAAAATAATAACTATATTTTAGTGTGGTAAATAATATTACAGATGAAATATGGATATTGTATGATAATTTTTTATCTAATTAGGGTATGTTCTGAGTTATCGTACAGTTCCACATTTTCGATCTTATAAGAAAAAGGTATATAAATTATTTTTCTTTTTTGATTCGTATTATTTTATTTCGTATTATTTTATTTTGTATTATTTTATTTTGTATTATTTTGTTCGCATTATTTTGATTCGTATTATTTTGATTTGTATTATTTTGATTCGTATTATTTTGATTTGTATTATTTTGATTCGTATTATTTTGATTCGTATTATTTTGATTCGTATTATTTTGATTCGTATTATTTTGATTCGTATTATTTTGATTTGTATTATTTTGATTCGTATTATTTTGATTTGTATTATTTTGATTCGTATTATTTTGATTCGTATTATTTTGATTCGTATTATTTTGATTCGTATTATTTTGATTCGTATTATTTTGATTTGTATTATTTTGATTCGTATTATTTTAATTTGTATTATTTTGATTCCTATTATTTTGATTCGTATTATTTTGATTCGTATTATTTTGATTGGTAGTATTCTATTTTGTATTTCTTTGATTCATTTTATTTTGTATTACGTTAATTCGAATACTTTATTTACTTTATTTTAGTTTTAAATAGAAAATTATTATTATTTTCTTATTGACTTTTAGTGATCTAGATGTTGTTACTTGGAAGTTGGAATATTTATAATGTACCCTCAGCTTTACCTGGGGGTAGGTACCCCCGGGGGTGACACTTGTTAAATACATTTTACAAGGGGTTAATAACCATGATTAACTGTCATGATAGCTTTAGTGGTATCCTATTTATTTTTGATGTATACAGTTTAAATATACTGCATGCAGTTAAAATAATAAAATCATTTAAATATTCAGTTGCAGTTTAAATAAAATAGTTTAAATATACATAATACGGTTTATCACATCTAAACTTCTTTCTATCATCACATCTTCAATTGGTGCCAATTTAGACGTACAAAGACGTCTCATTTTAGACGTTAAGACGATGTGCTAAGCAGGTGATGTCTGTTACACCCTTAGTACCGCATGGTACATATGTGGTACATGACTATAGAGTGCAGTACTATAGGCTATAGCCTATAGAGACTATAGTACTGTTAATATAGTTCTCACTATGAGCCTTATTGCCTCGCACTAAATTGTTATTTAAGTTCTTCAGAACTGCAGATGTTCTTAATGAAGTTAAATAACTTCGTATCCTAGATACGAATTTTTGTTCATTGATACACTATATAATATTATAACTGAACTGATAAGGTGAAGTGCTGTAATATTATTTTTTAATTTCTGGATCGTTACTTATTTTTGATTATTTTTTTATACCATTTTTTAATTCCATTTTTTTAATTATTTTTTTAATTTCCATTTTCGATTTTTTTTTAATTTCATTATTTTAAATAATTTTTTTTTAATTCCCTTTTTTTCATTAGCTACATATTTTTAATGACATTATTTTGGTTGCTTGTCTATATATTGTTCCAATGCCTCTTTCTTGATATTTCTTTTCCCCATTGTAATATCCACCTAATTAGCTTTGCTTTGAAAGACATTCAAAAGATAACCTCAAGCCGCTCGCATTCATTTCAATATTAGATAATAAAGTGTCTCTGTGTGTGCATTTCCCAATTTAATTTGAAAAAGAGTGTGACGCGACGCAACCAACCAACCTTGGCATGCGACTTCACACAATGAAATGGTGACGCAACTGGAGTCAATAAGCTGCTCTCGTCTGTAACCTTAATTATTATGTGAATAGTGAGGGAATATGGAGGGAATACTGAGGGGATATGGAGGGAATTGTGAGAGGATATGAAAGGAATGGTGAGGGGATGTGGAGGGAATGGTGAGGGGATGTGGAGGGGATGTGGAGGGAATGGTGAGGGGATATGGAAGGAATGATGAGGGAATATAGAGGGAATATGGAATTATTATGGAGGAAATGGTGAGGATATATGGAGGGAATGATGAGGGGATATGGAGGGAATGATGCGGGGATGTGGAGGGAATGATGAGGGGATATGGAGGGAATGATGAGGGGATATGGAGGGAATGATGAGGGGATATGGAGGGAATGATGAGGGGATATGGAGGGAATGGTAAGGGGATGTGGAAGGAATGATGAGTGGATATGGAGGGAATGATGAGGGGATATGAAAAGAATGATGAAGGGATATGGAAGGAATGATGAGGGAATATAGAGGGAATATGGAATTATTATGGAGGAAATGGTGAGGGGATATGGAGGGCATGATGAGGGGATATGGAGGGAATGATGCGGGGATGTGGAGGGAATGATGAGAGGATATGGAGGGAATGATGAGGGGATATGGAGGGAATGGTGAGGGGATGTGGAGGGAATGGTGAGGGGATGTGGAGGGAATGATGAGGGGATATGGAGGGAATGATGAGGAGATATGGAGGGAATGGTGAGGGGATATGGAGGGCATGATGAGGGGATATGGAGGGGATATGGAGGGAATGGTGAGGGGATGTGGAAGGAATGATGAGTGGATATGGAGGGAATGATGAGGGGATATGAAAAGAATGACGAGGGGATATGGAAGGAATGATGAGGGAATATAGAGGGAATATGGAATTATTATGGAGGGAATGGTGAGGGGATATGGAGGGAACGATGGTTGAATACGGAAATAATATTGGCGAATGTTAATTGATGTTGCAAGCATATTGGAGAAATATTGGAGGAACGTTGTAAAACTATTGTAGCAGTGTTAGGGAAAATATTAGGAATACATAGAGAATATTGTTCTACGTAATATCAAGCAACAACAACCAGTCTGAAAAAGTTTTGACGAGGTACTCCGTTCTCGCTGTCACAGGCTATCATAGCATCAGTAGTCCTCTGGCACTGGCGATTGGTATATTGTTTTGAATGTGTCATTTACTTTTATTGCTATAGGATGAGGTATGAATATATTATTATCTTTTATATTTTGATTAATTAAGAAGGATATATTTCCATAAAGTGTTCTATTTAGCATTATGTACTATGTTGCTTTAATAAATGCCATGCTGATTAGTTTGGAATGATACCAAGAAGATATTGAAAGAAAATTTGTTTGGAAAGGAGAAGTGGTTTCTCCATTCCTTGCCATTCCTTATCTCTCCATATTCCCGTTCCCACGATACCATTCCATTGTTTCTGTGTGTTGTTCTTAAGGTTTAAAATGCTATGTTATTTCACATAAACTAACCCTTACTGTCACTACGTACCTCATGCATGTCTAACTACATTAAAAACATGTAGAAATGGGAATATATTCTACATGATATATCATGTTTATAACAAGTTAGGGTAAGTTCCGAGTTATCGACCAATTCCACATCTTCGATCATATAAGAAAAAAGTTATAATGATAATTAATTTTTTTAAACTGGTATCCACGATACCTGAAGGTATCATGGATACGGTTCAAAATAACGAAATAAAGGATAACATTTTTTCTTAAATGGTCGAAAATGTGGAATTGGTCGATAACTCGGAACTTACCCTCCACCACGCTATTTTTTGCCTTATTTCTAATGCATTCTTAATTTTTTTTTTTTTATAATTTCTCTCTTTGAGTTATCCTGTAAAGAGAGAACACTGCATTTAAGTAGAGTGACTCAGCACTTTTCTCAGTCTCTCTCTGAAATATTTTAAGTGAAAAAGGAAGAAAATAGGAACAGAAAAAAAAGATAAAACAGTTAATGTTAATCGAGTTAGAAATGTTTATGCAACGAACACAGTGGGTTATATTGCTAATTTCTAAAACTTGAGTTATTCTTAACGGGCAAGTACACTAGTTACAAATAGTGATACTATTGAGAACACGTTATTCTTAACGGGCAGGTACACTAGTTACAAATATTGATACTATTGAGAACACGTTATTTTTAACGGGCAAGTACACTAGTTACCAGTTTTTCTCCACTATTTAGTATAGCTATTTCAACAATAGGTAATTCCCAACAATGGCTATTTTGTTACTAGTTCACTAGTCACTAAATAGTGTCAATCAAGTGGTCAGGTTAGCGGTCACTGTAACTAATTAATTAATTGATTAACACTTGACTGTACTTGTAGATAACCATTGCACTTAGACTTAGTTCTTTGTCTTTTACTTTAAATGTTCACCAGAAATGTTATGGAATATATTGATGATTTTAATTACTGTTTATATATAAAAAATAATAATAATAGTGATTGGAGAATAATTTTAATAATCGGCAATTTTTTTTATTGATCTCAAAATGTAATAGTACAGCCTATTTTAAATACCTATACATTCAGTATGCACTTTATTCAGTATGCACTTTATTCAGTATGCACTTTATTCACTATGCACTTTATTCATTATGCACTTTATTCATTATGCACTTTATTCACTATTCACTTTATTCACTATGCACTTTATTCACTATGCACTTTATTTACTATGCACTTTATTTACTATGCACTTTATTCACTATGCACTTTATTCACTAAGCACTTTATTCACTATGCACTTTATTCACTAAGCACTTTATTCACTATGCACTTTATTCACTATGCACTCTATTCACTATGCACTCTATTCATTATGCACTCTATTCACTATGCACTCTATTCACTATGCACTCTATTCACTATGCACTCTATTCACTATGCACTCTATTCACTATGCACTCTATTCACTATGCACTCTATTCACTATGCACTTTATTCACTATGCACTCTATTCACTATGCACTCTATTCACTATGCACTCTATTCACTATGCACTCTATTCACTATGCACTCTATTCACTATGCACTCTATTCACTATGCACTCTATTCACTATGCACTCTATTCACTATGCACTCTATTCACTATGCACTCTATTCACTATGCACTCTATTCACTATGCACTCTATTCACTATGCACTCTATTCACTATGCACTTTATTCACTATGCACTTTATTCTCACGAAAATACTTCTAACAAATTATGTAGAATACATCAAACTTGAGTATAAAATTGATCCATTATTTTAACTACAATTTTGTTTATTTTTTGACATTAAATTTAACTGTACCTACAAACAATTTCTTCTCAGTACTCTGATAGCATCAATTAACATTTTCGAAGCTTATTTTCTATGTGTTTAATATCAAGTTTTCTCCTTTTGACGAGAGTTATCGCGTTACAAAAACTGTTCACAGTTACTCGGGTTATTCAAATCATCACCTGCAGCGCAAACTAGTTTGTCATACGGAAAAGGTGGGGCATGCGTGCTTTTTACGCGTTCTACCTTTTTTTTACGTTATATAATATGTATGTGTATATAGGGGTAGTGCCCGGTCATCCGGAAACTAGTTTCTGCATTTCATATTCTGTTCATTTCAATCCGGATAAATGATGCTAAAATATGGGATTTTTAGAATTATTTTTAAATATTTAATTGATGATTATTGGATTTTTTTAAAAATCTGGATAGTTTTTGTATTTAAATTTAAACTATTAATTTTTTTTCAACCTAATATGAATATAGTAATTTCATGTGAAAAATATAAATAATTAGGATTTTTAGTGACTAGGTTTCTTTGTTTTTCATTTGATAATTTGAAATAAAATCGAATTTATAATATTTTTAAATTTAAATTGAAAATAAGTTAATAGGCTGTTATTAAAAATCATCAAAATGTGATCGTTTATTAATATATATAATTATTGTAGAAAGAACACTGTTTACACTTTAATTCATTTTAGAACATTAAATAACTATTTAAAAGTAATAGCAGGGTTATAATATGTAGGTTGATAATTATTATGTTGTATACTTATAAAATACTAATTAAATTTTATCATTTTAAAACTATTTTATTTATTTAGTACTAATTTTCCATTCTTTTGTTTAATAAACTAAGTTGAATATATTGATAAATGAATTTATGTAAGTTCCGAATTATTGGGCACTTCCACATTTTCGAACATTTAATAAAACTTGTGTAATAAATATTGGTTGACATTTATTTTAATTGGTATCCTGATACCCGCAGGTATCATGGATACCAAGTCAAATAACAGATAGATAATAATTCATACACAATTTTTTAAATGATCGAAATTGTGGAACAGTTCCATAGCTCGGAACATACCCTAATCAATTAGTTTTTGTTCACCGGTGCTTGTGTCCCTTTTCGTCACATTCATTGGTAAGTAGCTTTTCTGCATCCATATGCGTTGTGACCGTCTTGTTCATGAAGCCACTTTCCTTTCTGACTGCTTCTTCAAGTCCCTTGTACTTAATTGTCTTTAAATCACCTATTCTATATCTCGTACTAAATTAATTAACTTTCTGTATTAATTTCATCCCTGCGAATATTTCAGTCACTGCTGCATCGTTTTCTATCATTACGGCAATAGAAAACTACTCGATGGGGGTACTATGTTATATTGGGAGACTTCAACACTGCTCAACTAGCTATCTTTATAATCCATAAAATAATTGTATTTTGAACAGAAAAAGTTATTTTTGTTTTTATCTTATAATTATGTTGGTAAATTTTGTTTCGCTTTGAATCTCAGTCAAAACGCAGGTACATAATTGGTAAAACTTTTAGTTCCAAGTTATCGGACGGTTTCACATTTTCGATCATGTAAGAAATATTATAAAATAACTTATTGTTGGGAAAATTCCGAATTATCGATCAGTACTACATTTTCGGTCTTAAAAGAAAAAACAGTATAAAAATTATTAATATTACACAGTGCTATCTAATAATAGCAATTTCTATATTGTTTTTTAATATGACCGAAGATGTAGTACTGACCGATAATTCGGAACTTACCCTACTTCTATTTTAATTTTAACTTACTCTATTACCGGTTTCGAATATAATTTGTATTTTAATTTTTATTTTAATCTATTTAATTAAATAATTATTGTTAAAAATGAATCATCTTTAATTTTTCAATCTTCTCACCTGCATCAGTGACTGCATTAACGGAGTAGCTTTTCTGCATCCATGAGCTGTCACAGAGAGTGGTAGGAAACTTTGTTCATGGAGCCACTTTCCTTTCTGACTGCTTCTTCCAGTCCCTTGTATTTAATTTCCTTTTTGAAGTCAGTGATATGGCCTTTGGTTCCGAAGCAGACGTTAAACCCCCTAATAAATTAAATTAATTAATGGCCTATGAAATTTATAATCAAATATTAATGAATTACTAAATTCTTATTTAAGAGATGACTGTTGACACTTTCGTTCCTAATGGGACACATTTATCCCATATTGTTTTCAAGCTATCTAGTCAATTCTCTTCAATTATTAAAATGGTTTAAGATGAGAAAAATGAGGTTTACAGTAACTATGTAGATTGATTTTGTGTATTGTATTTAATGAATTTCATTAATATTTTTTACTGAATTAATTTAATTAATTAGTTAATTATTTAAACTCACCATTGCCATGAATGTCTTAGGTAGTATGAAATGTGAAAAAAAAATTGACTTCAACAGTCAGAGCGAAAGTGTTAAGATTTCGAGCAAAATTACAACCAAATGAAGAAGGAGCATCTTACGCCCCCCCCTTCCTCTGTCTTCTCCCCCCCCGCCTTTCTCTTACTCACCCCCCAATCATCTCCCCCCCCTGCTCTCAATGCACCCATTCTCACATCATCAGGAGTTGCCTGGGGGTGGTACCTAACTATTATTTCTATGCGGTGAACTGCCACAGGTGCTACACACAGAGACACACAGATCTATTCACACAGATGTACACAAAGATTTACACACACAGATCTATACACAAATCTACACACGAAGATATACAAGCATTACACGCATCTTTATGCATTGTATAGATTTACACACAGAGATACAGATACACACAGATACAGATCTACACACACAATTACACGCATTGTATAAATTTACACACCTACACATACGTACAGTAGGTATATGTGTATTTTTTATGTGTGTCTAAATCTACGTTTTAAAGCTCTTTAATTCGCTAAAAAAGTATCAGAAATTTGTTCCATTTGTTCAATTTTTTAAGATATTTGTATGACTTTCTTTTAAAGTTTTTTGTTCTTTCAATAATTTCAATTTTTCAGTTTTATACCATTGTGGTTATTGAATATATTAATGTTTTATTTAAAGTGACTTTTATAATTAGTTTAAATGACTGAATATTATCACTAAAGGGATTAATGTTTATAGGGCTCTCTTTCCCGTAGACTATTTTTTATCTATATTTATAATAACAGTTATTTTTCTGCTACAACTATATTTATTGATTATTGGTGTTACCTTTTTCGGTTATAGGTCCCATTGGGTGCCAGTCTGACCTGACATCCCCGGAAACCGTAACAGGCAACCTCTACCACGCTCTACCCGATACGCTTTACAGTCCTCTGTATTCTGCGGGTGTGAGAGGTAGTGTGGTGTCCTGTGCCTCTCTCTGGATGTTAAAGCATTGAAAAAACAAATTGATGAGATCTGGAAAAAGACTTTTTTATGATTTGTTTCCGATAAATGATTTGTTATTATTTTTTTTTGGTGCTATTTGGATTTTAAATGAGATATATTTTTTTTATTTACAATTTTTATCCTTGTCGTTTATATCTATTTAACGATTGATACCTGTATCTAATTTTTTATCATTGAGGTAATATTATTATTTTAGTGCATTATTTATCCCATCGCCTTTAGATTTAAAAAGGGCGAAAATTGCCACAATTGATCCCCAAGCATTTTAACCTCTATGACCTTACACAAAAGGCATACAATTTAGATGATTTAACATACCTATATAAAGTGCTAGCAAAATTTCCGCCGTTTAGTTATTTTCACCTTACGTGTCTTTATTTGTGTTGCAGTTTGTTTTGTATGATTAAACATCATGTATGAAAGAAACCATATTTTTGTGATTTAAATAATTACAAATATTAATTTATAATTATTGTTATTTCTAAAGTAGTTCGTTTTTATTAATTTAATTATAATGAAATTTATACTGAAGATAGTTTAATAAATTACAATTATATTTTTATATTGTAATAAAAATTACAATATTATTTTAATATTGTAATAAAAATTACAATATTATTTTAATATTGTAATAAAAATTACAATATTATTTTAATATTGTAATAAAAATTATAATACTAATTCAGTATTGTAATAAAAATTACAATTACTTATCGCCATTCTTGTTCATTCTGGAGTGTTCCAGAGGTGCCAACTTATGAGATGTCCACCTGCATCGGCCGTTAACTTAAGCATTCAGTTCGCCATTTGCATTCGGCGCGTTAACATGTGTGTGTTTTTTCCTGCTCTCCTAGGCTTAAAAAGTCTAGTTGTGCGTGCACAGTGTTTGTGATCGATTGAATTCGATTTTCATTCAAGCCTAGATGTTCTCGTATACAGATAAGTGATTTTATTATAGCTTTACTATTAGTTCTATAGGATATACAATTTTAGCCACTTTTGCTCGTTATTATGATTTTTTAAAAAATTACCTATCTTGCGTGGTACTTGAAAACAGGCCTTGCTGATAGTTTTTAAGTGAGCCAGTTAACTACTAACTAGTTATAGGTTGTATGCCTATAGTCTCTTTCCAATAATTTCACAGACAGGGGAATTTCGATAACCCCCTGCTGGACCGAAGACAAACCCTAGAAATTCGTGACTAGGGTAAATCTAGTTAGTTAGTTCGAAGCCGGTATTTAGAGACCGTGCTTACACTGCAAATATACGCTATATCGTGTATAACTAACTCACTTAATATTTTCGTCCCAAATTTACGGTGACTACTAACCAGTTAACTACTAACTAGCTATAGGCTTAGCTATGCCTATAGAGTCTCTTTCCAAATTTCACATTGTGAAATTCTTCTCTACTAAGAGAAAAATTATAGACAGGGGAATTTCGATAACCCCCTGCTAGGATTGATGACTAAAACTCTAAGAATTCGTGACTAGAGTTACTAGTTAGAATAGATAAAGCCGGAAATTCGTGACCGTGCTTAAACTGGATATCTCAAAAATATGATAGAGTCACATAGGTAAATTGCGGCTCCCAAATTACATTGAAATGTTGCATTGATATCAAAAGAAGCGCGGTGAATGATATAATTTATTAATATTATTTTTTAACGTGTGTTTTGAAACCATGATGTTTCTTTTGTTAGAGGCCGCAGTTAGTTAGCGTGCCGCAATTTACCTGCTTGACCCTATATCTAGTAACTATTTAACTCTCTTAAAATTTTCGTCACAAATTGGTGACTACCAGTTTACTACTAACTAGCTATAGGCTTAGCTATGCCAATAGAGTCTCTTTCCAAATTTCACTCAGTGAAATTCTTCTCTACTAAGAGAAAAATTATAGACAGGGGAATTTCGATAACCCCCTGCTAGGTTTGATGACTAAAACCCTAAGAATTCGTGACAAGGGTACTAGTTAGCTAGTTCAAGCCGGAAATTCGTGACCGTGTTTTACTGGATTGAACAAATATACACTATATATCGTATAATACTATAACTTTCTTGAACTTCTTTATTATATTATATGGTAACTTTACATATGTGCAATAATACTCAAAATAAAAAATTTTAACGGGTACAAAGTGGCGTAAATTGTAAATAATACTTGTTTGTAATCATTGCCTAGGGTCCCACAGGTAAATTGCGGTTCAATTGCAGTCTTTGCAAGAACTTTTCTAAAACTTTTTGATTCGAATTTTTATTGAAATTTGTTCAGATATCTGAAGTAGCGGAATGCATTCTATATTTTATTATTGTTTGAAGCTATGATATTTCTGTGGTTAGAGGACACAGTTAATTAGTGTACCGCAATTTACCTGCTTTACCCTATCTAGCTTATAATTGGTAGCTACTTAAAGATTGATATTGCTACTAGTGCTATGTATTCCATTCAAGAAGCACCATGAATTTATGGATACAATTAATAATAATAATCCAGTTAACTACTAACTAGTTATAGGTTATATGCCTATAGTCTCTTAACAATAATTTCACATCGTGAAATTTTCTCTGATTCAGAGATATAATATAGACAGGGGAATTTTGAAGAGAAACCCTAAAAATTTTGTGACTAAGGTAAATCTAGTTAGTTAGTTTGAAGCCGGTATTTTGAGACCGTGCTTTCACTGGAAATATCAAATATACGCTACGCTATATTGCGTATAATTTTTTAACTCTTTATAAAAATTTCGTCGCAAGTTCATGGTGACTACTAACTAGCTACAGGCTATATGCCTATTGAGTCTCCTTCCATATAAACTCGCATTATGAAAATTTTCTGTTTCAGAACAATTTGAGAGGGGATTCCGATATTCACTACTATGATTGAAGACAATCTATGAATTTTTAGCTAGGGCAACTAGTTAGCTATTTTAGCCGGGAATTTGTGACCCGAGCTTGTACTGGCTTCATCTAAGGAACACTAGACATATCGTGTAACTTGAACTTTAGTCTCAAGTACCAATATTTAATTTCTTAACAAATACAGACTGTTAATACCACTACAGATATGTTTTGCAATTGCATATCCAAGTCTGGTTCTTCAATAAAAATTTTGCTGGAAGCCAGTTAACTTACTAGTTATATGCTAATGCCTACAGTCTCTTCCCAAATGAATTTGCAATGTTAAGTTTTTCTCTGATTCAGAGAATTAACAGGGGAATTTCGATAACCTCCTGCTAGGATTCAAGACTGTTCATAGTTTTTCTAGTAGGCCAGTTTACTATGTGTCGTAATATACATACTTTACCCTAATTACCTATATTCCTCGATAAATTCTTCTGCGACGCGGGAATTGACGAAGAGTTGAAGACTGTTGAATACGTTGTTGTACTAGAGCAACAACTAGTTCAACCAGAAATTTGGTACACATAGTTACATAAAACCTGTATTTCCAAATTATTTCTTATTTTGGAAATTCAAAAATTAATGTCTATAGTTATGAAGATTGGTCATAGAGAATAATGATAATTTTCGGTTCAGTTTTCTCATTCATATAAGACGTGAAGGACTTCATTTATTTATAAATTTATCTAAAGCCATCGAATCTGCATATCCATTATTAACGTTATTTATTAGAACATTGAAGAACTGTAGTTGGTTCAATGGAATAAATTTGTCTCGTGGCCTCTATTGATTTTGAAGATGATTACTTTTCTGTCCATATAGAGAATAATACCGTAGATATTCAAAATTCTGTAGAGATGGAAAACACTTCTAACTTAAGTAAGTTTAGAGCTAAAGGCTCTACTTGTGAATCATGCAGTTTACTTATGTCATGAATTCTATATTGGCAAAATTAAGAACTGAAAGTTACTTATCTATGTACTATTTAATTTACTTAATTGATAGATGAATTCGCATATGAATGGACTGTTGCAGAGAGAGAGAGAGCACTGTTGTTATTAGTAATGAAAGAAATTTTATTTTATTTATTCCTAATCATTAGAAAGAAATGATTTTTAATTGATGCAACAAATTTGAGCAAAATTCTATTAATTGTGACGTTTTTATTTTTTATCAAACTGTTGACTCTCTGCCATCCAGCAGTTTAATGGTGAGTTTTATTCTTTATAATTTTAGAATGTCTTAAAATTAATGCTCTCAAAATTGTCAATGGTAACTTACAAATGAATAGAAATTGATGATGATTATCCAGCTTAAAGTATTTAGACATCCTTTCATTACTATAGTTTCGTAAGCGTTGAAGGTATTTTTGGTTTCAAGCTTTCGATTAAAAAGATTTCTATTCATCATCAGGAGAAGTGTGGAAAACGTGGCCTTCAACTCTGAGTTTATATAACCTCTGATAATATGGATTTCCAGTTGAATATGAATCTTTTCAATCAGTTTAGTAAGCATAAACCATGATTCTCAAAGTATTGTAATTAGCTACCACTGATGCATCAACTTGAAGAATGTAAATTTCTTATAAATATATTAAATTTTATTTAAAATAGATGGGATTATTTATGCTAAGACTCTACCTCCCACATTAATGTTCTAGAACTGAAGGCCATTTTAATCCGGTTGGCAGGGCCTTTTTAAATGACATTTAGTTTGTCCACATCAAAATATTTACTGTCAAGACTACAAATATTCAGCCATGCTCTCGTATTAATTAAAGATTTTGACAACGTCTGTTAAAAGACTTATTTTTCTGTGAAAAAATATACTTTTATCAAAACGTTCATGCTGATAAAGTAAGTTGGTATTTTGATGGGATTACCGAATAGTAGCTGATATCTAACGTTCAAGTATCATGGGGCTTTATAAAATTTAGGAAGACCAAGTGCAACAGTGTTCATTACCCCTTTTGCGGTACAAAATCAGTATCATGTGTTTTTAGTGCAGAATTTCCGCCAAACCTCTATAAACAACATAGCTAGATCACAAGTGGTATATTTCTTGAGTAGACAGAAAATTGATCCCATGCAATTTAATGATGTAAATTATTAATATAAAGTTTTCTTATAATACTGGATTATCTATAGTGAAATCTCTTGCAGTAAAGAGTGTTAGTTATTGAATTAGTGCAGGTATCCTGGATACCAATTAAAATAAAAATTAAATAAGACTAACCATTCCCATGTACAAATGATCTTGGAAGTTTCTTCTGTTTTGAATTTTGAAAAATTATTTCCCTCTGGAAGGTATTGCTTTTAGAATTTCAACATATTAATTAATGAGATACGTTACAAGCTCGATGATCTATACATCAAGTTCCAACTTTCAAAGTTATGGATGTATAAAGATTTTGTATCATGAAAGAGACTATTTCAATTACTTTATACACCACGTGTGGGAAATAATGAATTCCTGATTAAATGATGTATTTTAATGCCAATTCAAATTCTGTCTATATTTAACCTTCAAAGAGTACATGGATTAGATTTCGTGGAGAGTCTAATCAACTCTGTAAGTTTCCGAAAATCATACAAACAGTACCTATCTATTTCAAAAATAGGTAGACGGATTGAAGCAATTATGGAAGAGGCAGGAATCGACATTGCTAATTTTAATCTCTGCACTTGTGCAGCAGCTGCCTGTTCTTTCTTGAACCATAATATTACCATTGACGATAATCAAGGTCGCAGGCTGGGCCAACGTTACAATTTTCTGATGCTCTTATCTTAAATTCATACTTGAAAATTGGTTGGTCTCATCTTTTGCTGCGTTCTTTAAAATCTCATAAGTTGGCACCTCTGGAACACTCCAGAATGAACAAGAATGGCGATAAGTAATTGAACAGTTACCCAAGGCTTACTTGTAAGGTGAAGGGTGACTTCAATTACTTCGGAAGCCATTCTTGTTCATTTTTCTGGAGTGTTCTTTCCCGCCCGGAGCGCTCCCGCCCGAACACTCCAGAAATACACAACAAAAGATTCGATCTTTGAATACTGAATGCTTAAGTTAACGGCCGATGCAGGTGGACATCTCATAAGTTGGCACCTCTGGAACACTCCAGAAAAATGAACAAGAATGGCTTCCGAAGTAATTGAAGTCACCCTTCACCTTACAAGTAAGCCTTGGGTAACTGTTCAATTATATTTTAATATTGTAATTAAATTAAAATAACAGTCTAATTAAATTACAATATTTTAACATTTTATAATTTGATTACAATATTATTTCGTTTTTTGAAAAAAAAAATTATATTGCGTTCAAGCTAAATGAAATATTGGTCTCTATACATTCAAATTACATATTATAGTCTCTATAGTCTATAGCATGTAATTTGGATGTGTATAGCAATGATCTATAGTCTCTATGCTATAGCCACTATAGCCCATACAAGGGAGTGACCTTAGTAACTATACTGATGTAGAGTGACTTAGAAAAATGTATCGGTACTCCTTCATAGAGTGTCACTAATAATATGTTTATTTTGATTTAAAGTATATAGGTGTTCAATTATTGATAGTGATGGAATTTCTAGTAATATGAAATAGGTAATTTTTAAATTAGAATCATTTTATAGAATCTAATATTTGTAATGGAAATCAAAAAGCTTTTTATGAAAAAAAAAATCAAATTAATTTTTTTGAAATTAAAATTATGATTCTGTTTATTTTTCATTATGTAAATATACATTTTAACAAATTAAAAACATTGTTTATTGAGATTCCCAATAAAAATACCAATTTAATTAATTTGTCTGTTATTTTAAATGTTTGGCAGATCAAGTTTTTATGATGCGTATTTAGTTTGACGGGCCCTTTCTAGAGTGGTATTCCTGTTCCAGATGAAAATATAGATGCCAAGGTTAGAGTTTAACCCCCTAGTGTTCTAGTACTACAACTAGACAATGCTATAATAAGAGCGGCTTCTGTCTGTCCGTCACACTAACCTAATAATACGCTTGGCAAGCAGCTGATAGCATGGATAGGAAATTATTCTGATATCAGTTCAATAAATGGTTTGTGTCTGTCTGTCCGTCACACTAACCTAATAATACGCTTGGCAAGCAGCTGATAGCATGGATAGGAAATTATTCTGATATCAGTTCAATAAATGGTTTGTGTCTGTCTGTCCGTCACACTAACCTAATAATACGCTTGGCAAGCAGCTGATAGCATGGATAGGAAATTATTCTGATATCAGTTCAATAAATGGTTTTGTCTGTCTGTCCGTCACACTAACCTAATAATACGCTTGGCAAGCAGCTGATAGCATGGATAGGAAATTATTCTGATATCAGTTCAATAATTGGTTTCAATAACTGAATTTAATGTTATTTTATTCAGTTTAAAATATTGGAGTAAAAGCGGAGTCAGGGATAATAATTATTACATAAATTGAACTACCATCAGTGAACATAAAATTGATATAGTAAAAATACTGTCAGTTTGATGGCACCCGTACACTAGTGTATGTAATTTTATTAGTTACACTAATAAATGAAATAGGAGTAGCTCGCTACAGTAAATCAAAGTGAAATAAAATATGTACTCTAATAAGTTATATGAAGGTTATATCTTTCTTATCATAGAGATATGGTAGTATATTCCCTTCAACTCTCTAATTACTGGTATCATTGTTATTAATTACCAATAACAAATGTTTTTAATTCAATTTTTAATTAATTCTCTGCATCAATGAATTTGTCACTGACTTGTGGTTGGTGACTTTGTTCATGGAACCACTTTCCTTTCTGACTGCTTCTTCCAGTCCCTTGTATTTAATTTCCTTTCTGACTGCTTCTTCCAGTCCCTTGTATTTAATTTCCTTTTGACGTCAGCGATATGGCCTTTGGTTCCGAAGCAGACGTTAAACCTTTGTTGAAAATAATTTGTTAAGTACAATTTTTCTTTTCTCTAAAAAACATACTTTTGTAATTCTATGCTAATTTACATTTTTCACTTCATTCATTCATTCATTATCTTTCACTTCATTCATTATCTTTCACTTCATTCATTCATTCATTCATTATCTTTCACTTCATTCATTATCTTTCACTTCATTCATTATCTTTCACTCCATTCATTTATTCATTATCTTTCACTTCATTCATTATCTTTCACTTCATTCATTATCTTTCACTTCATTCATTATCTTTCACTTCATTCATTATCTTTCACTCCATTCATTACTTTCACTCCATTTATTCATTCATTCATTCATTATCTTTCACTTCATTCATTCATTCATTATCTTTCACTTCATTCATTCATTCATTCATTATCTTTCACTTCATTCATTCATTCATTCATTCATTCATTATCTTTCACTTCGTTCATTCATTCATTATCTTTCACTCCATTCATTCATTATCTTTCACTTCATTCATTATCTTTCACTCCATTCATTTCATTATCTTTCACTTCATTCATTATCTTTCACTCCATTCATTCATTATCTTTCACTCCATTCATTCATTATCTTTCACTCCATTCATTCATTATCTTTCACTCCATTCATTCATTATCTTTCACTCCATTCATTCAATATCTTTCACTCCATTCATTCAATATCTTTCACTCCATTCATTCAATATCTTTCACTCCATTCATTCATTATCTTTCACTCCATTCATTCATTATCTTTCACTCCATTCATTCATTATCTTTCACTCCATTCATTCAATATCTTTCACTCCATTCATTCATTATCTTTCACTCCATTCATTCATTATCTTTCACTTCATTCATTCATTATCTTTCACTTCATTCATTCATTATCTTTCACTTCATTCATTCATTATCTTTCACTCCATTCATTCATTATCTTTCACTTCATTCATTTATCAATATTTTATCTCTCCATTCCCCTCTCTGGGCGTAGTCCTCACCTCTATCCCTCACCATACCCAGTGTAGAGCTCTAACGTACACACTCTCACCCAGTACAGTACTTCCTGTTCCTGATAATCCTTATCTACGCTGTGTTCTTACGACTACAAAGGCACAGCTACGGTAGAGCTCCTCTATAGTGAATTCCAGTGAATGTAGAGTCCTTGGTAAGGGAGTAGCCTGTATAGTGATGTTTTTCTTCAGTTTGTTTTAAAAATTTCTCTTAAAAAATATTTTCACTAAACAGGAGTTCATTATAGAGGAGTTCTACTGTACTTGAACCACAATTAGGTTACTATAGAGTGCTTATATCACTATACAGGAGTCAAGAGATGCAAAGAAAACTGATGAATTTTATGGCAAACTACCAAATACTGTTTTTTATTTTATTTCATTATACAGTGTAATTCAGTAATCAGGACTCGAATTATCCAGATTATTCACTATACAGTACTTCGTTATAGAGGTGTTATACTGTATTTGAGAAATTTTTGATGTACAATATCCATTTAAAAAGAGTTTTGTAATTAATCTACATAAGAGAAATGCAAATATCAAAATCGGAAGCACATATAGCCAGCCCCATGTAAATTTAATGGCATAGTTCATTTAAAATTAACACTGTGTAATTTAAAGGAATTAAATTTGATTAATAAAATCATTTATTCAATTGAAACTCAATTTTGTTATATACAAGATGTACCAGACACTACGCTCCATAAAAAAGCTCATTGTTCGAAAAGATTACTTTAAAAATTTCTCTATAAAATAACATTTAAAATGTAGCCTGTTATACACACAACGGGGCATCCTGTATATCATATCTTATATGTATAACATCATAAGCTAAAATATCTATCATAATAGCATACTCTTCCCGCTCTATATTAATACTTTAAATAACATTTTCATTGTACGTATCTAATGATAATTGGGGTGCATCCTGTTTTGTCGATCACACGTTGTTAGTTAATCACCTTGCTTGCTTACCCTTCCCCACCTTACTCACCTAAGTTTCCCGGCATAGTTTCCTTTATTACCCAGCATACCCAGCAATAGCTACCTCGATCGCTTAGCGTCTCTATTTATACCCAGCATAGTTAATTCTATATCCCAGCATAGCTCTAAGCATGTGTGAGTTGAACTCAGTGTATCTTCTCATAGATAATCACCCTCCCTCTGTGTACCATCAAGATCACTTGGCCTTTGGGCAATTTCAACCGTTAGGTTTATAACCTATTTATGATTTGTTTAATTTATAAGATATTTTGATGTTCTAATTATTTTTATATATGGTTATTTAGATGTGAAATTTTCTAAGTGAAGTGTAATTTTGTTGTTATTATTGTGATTAACATTAGAATTTCAGTACGGTGGTACAATGTTCAGTTTGCGAATGCTTAGGTATGTATTCCCCAAAACACAAAATTGAACAAGATGCTTATCGAGGACAAGATGATGGATTTAGACAGAAGAAAGAGCACAGCGAACCTTTACGAACATTCAAAACGGATACGAAACCCAGACCTGGTCACGTAAGAGAAAAAATATTGCAGATTCAGAAGAAGGGAACGTGGGCTCGAAATTTCACCTTGAAACATTTTGGAAAAGCTGGTTCTAAGACCACAGGAAAGGATGAAAAGGAAGATGGTCGTCAAGATGTCCGGCAGACAGTGGTCGAATCTAAGGAATCGTACAAATCTAGTAAAATGGTCATGGATAAAATCTGGGGAAACAGAAAGAGAAGTCAAGTTAACCGAAACACAAAAAGTAATGGTATACGAAACGGCAACTTGGATTCAACTGCTTCGAATCTAGGTAAAGAATCTATCTGGGAGAGATTGAGTCGTACTAGTTCAGGACATGTCCACCATTCTCCGTCTAGAAGTTGCAAAGATAGTCACTCCTCATCACAAGACCGGAGACATGAAAACCACTACAGGTACAGGGAAGAAAACGGTAGGGTTATCACCACAAGCCATCTTCCTAAACTCATCGTCAGATCAACCTTTGGACGAAAACAAAGTGTGGCTAGCTCTAGATGGACAGCTGAGGACCAACAATCCACCGTCAAAGCCAGTAAAAGGAGCAATGATAGGAAGTTCTTACACTATCAGTCTTCTATCCCTAGTACCGGTGCCCCTAGTTTCCGCCAATACAGGAGGGTTTTTGATGCAAGGAATGTCAGAGGTCACAGGGTAAGCCCTAATTCAAGCAGCAGAGTATCTTCAAGTCATCACAGGAGAAGAACAAGTAGAAAAGATGGTAAGGGAAGGTTGAGAAAAAAGTCGTTTTGTAAATTTAGGCGCTTACTGTTACCTATGTGAGTAACAGTTCTTTAGAGTAGTATCAACTTTATTTCAATTTATTTTGCTCACGTTATTATAGGTAGCTTTTTCATATCAGGATACAGAAAGGCGTGTACCGTGTGGTATATATTTGTACCATCACATCCATTCATCTCGTTGCCAGTTCGTTTGTACATCGCACTTTGTTTTACTTGCTCACCACCCATCATTTCGATGTCAATGAGACTCTTTCCTGTCGATCAGCTGATACGTTCAATTGATAGACTAATTCATTTATTCTCTTCCTTCCGCTGATTAATTTGCTGAGTCATGATTGTCAGTCAATTACCCAGGGAGAAAGTTATGGTGGGGCCATAGAAGATTGAGAGATAAAGTTATGGTGGGGCTATAGAAGATTGAGAGATAAAGTTATGGTGGGGCTATAGAAGATTGAGAGATAAAGTTATGGTGGGGCTATAGAAGATTGAGAGAAAAAGTTATGATGGGGCCATAGAAGATTGAGAGAAAAAGTTATGGTGGGCCATAGAAGATTGAGAGAAAAAGTTATGGTGGGCCATAGAAGATTGAGAGGGAATTCATCTCGATCTTCGATTGCCCCACCATAATTTTTCGTTGGTATTGGATCTCAAGCTGTTTCGATTTTTTCTGTTCTAATAATTATAAAGGGATTTTTTTAATATTAATTCCCTTTATTAATAGCTATAAATTTCTTCTTTTTCATGCACAATTAATTTTTAAATAAAAGAATCATAGCAATTTTATTTTTCTTTAAAAAGTTGAAATTATAAAACATGCATTATTTTCCTGTGTTAGGGTACATTTTGAGTTTTTGGATGTTTCCACATTTTCGATCATATTAGAAAAATGTTTATAATGAAAATTATTTAACTTTGATTTAATTCATGGTACATAGCGCCTCTCTATATACTGTGTTTTTTTCTTTTGCAAGACTTTGAGCCCCCACTAGGAATATTTGAAATAAGAATTTAGAAGAAACAAATATATTTTCTTGAAGATAAGGCTTGGTACTTACATCTCATGTAATACAAACTTATTTGAAACTTATTCAAAATACTTCTAAAAGCTATCTACAGAAGGTGTTGGAAATGGCCGCCGGAATCCTGTAGTCAAAGTCTTGCGCGCTTCAAGACGCTCTTCGAGTCTTCGTCACCTTCTCAATTGTTACTGCGTAATAATTTGCACCAAACAGCTTCACACACTAAATTCTACCATATCCTGAATGGGTTGAGATTTTTTCGAATACTAAATATTTTTTGCTGTAGCCCAGAAATGGAAATCAAGATGATTGAGTTCTTACTGAGTGCTGACCAGAAGATCTCAGTGTCTCTTCTGGTAACTCGTTCTTGAAATTTTTCTTCGATAACTGCTTAGCCACTCTTGTACAATGAGATGGAGCACCATCTTGCATCCACCAGAGTCTGCGTCATGTTGTAGTGGCTTAAAAAAGTTTGCCACACTTTGTCTCTCAGCAAAGCCATGTTATAGGAATCATTAACAGAGTCACAGGGGCCGTCGCCATCGATGAATGCTTGGACAATAGAATTTTCCGTCCATAATCGCAACAAATATCATTACTTTTTTTGTCATTTCTACAGTTTCATTCGACAACATCATCTGGATTCTCATCTGCAAATTATGACGCAGCAATAATTAAGACGTAGACGAAGAGCGTCTTGAAGCGTGCAAGACTTTAACTACAGGATTCTGGCGACCTTTTTCAACTCATTTTGTAGATAGCCTTTAGAAGTGTTTTCAATGAGTTTCAAATAAGTTTGTAGTACATGAAATGTAAGTACCAAGCCTTATCTTCAAGAAAATATATTTGTTTCCTCTAAATTCTTATTCCAAATATTCCTAGTGGGGGCTGAAAGTCTTGCAAAAGAAAAAAAAACGTGCAACTATCCTATAACTCTGAAAGTATCCTACATCGTAGTTATTTTATGTACCTCTGTTCAATTTTAATGTGTTGTTAGTGGTACTGAGTAGCTTTTCTGCATCCATGAGCATTGTCACTGACTTGTGGTAGGTGACTTTGTTCATGGAGTTACTTTGTTTTCTAACTTCTTTTTCCTGTCCCTTGTACTTAATTTACTTTTGACGTCAGATAAATATAACGTTTGAAAACTAATACTGATGAACTCTGAAATTAAAAAAAAATTGCTTTAATTTTTAAATTAAATAATTTTTACGTACATTATTTTTGTAGCTAATGCTTATTTATTCATTCTCGCATATTTCCCCCTTTTCCCTTTTTTTTTTCCTCCTTTTTTCCTCCTTTTTTTTCTTCCCTCCATATGTTTGCTCCTCTTTTTGTTTTTCCTCCTTTTTGTTTTTCCTCCTGTTTTTTTTTCCTCCTCCCTCCATAAGTGTTCAATTATCCTAAATCCTTTTTTCCCTCCAGGTACTTCTCACCGCCAGTTTTCCAATGGAGGCATTCACCACAAGGAGGACAAGGCTTCCTCCATATTCAGGTAAGGGTTAAACAATAAGGAATATAATGCATTATTTTATCCAGTAAAATAAAGATTTAATAGTTGGAATAATTAGTTATTTAATTGATTAAAATTTTATTATTCAATCACTATTTCTAAATTTATAATATTTGAAAAAAAAACTTATATCAATTATTAAATACTATAGTAATACTCATCAAAACTAACGAACATTAAATTTTTGGTTATTTTAAAATAAAAATATATTCGGATTTTTTTTGTTATCCATATTTATTGTATCGTATGATAATATAAAAGCGTGACATTTTTTTGCAACATTAGGGTGATTTTCATTTATTTTGATTTTATATACTGAAGCTGTCTGTGGTGAATGGAAGAAAAGGATGTCCCCTGGTTCCCGAACTGTTGTAATTTGGTTTATGATTTTTTTTTTGCATTGTTACCATGTACTTGCAGTTTTAGAGGATAGCGCTAGGGTTATGCTCTTCAACTACGAGGTCTTAGATTTTGTGTTAGGTAGACTCGTAGACTTCATTTACTATCAACTCTTCATTTTCCTCTTAGATTTTGTGTTAGGTAGACTCGTAGACTTCATTTACTATCACCTCTTCATTTTCCTCTTAGATTTTGTGTAAGGTAGACTCGTAGACTTTATTTACTATCACCTCTTCATTTTCCTCTTAGATTTTGTGTTAGGTAGACTCGT
Source organism: Caprella mutica (assembly GCA_947561585.1). NCBI lineage: Eukaryota > Metazoa > Arthropoda > Malacostraca > Amphipoda > Caprellidae > Caprella > Caprella mutica. Next base: position 37,612 of record CANNZV010001001.1, read on the forward strand.
AGGCTTCATTTACTATCACCTCTTCATTTTCCTCTTGGATTTTGTGTTAGGTAGACTCGTAGACTTCATTTACTATCACCTCTTCATTTTCCTCTTAGATTTTGTGTTAGGTAGACTCGTAGACTTCATTTACTATCACCTCTTCATTTTCCTCTTAGATTTTGTGTTAGGTAGACTCGTAGGCTTCATTTACTATCACCTCTTCATTTTCCTCTTAGATTTTGTGTTAGGTAGACTCGTAAGCTTCATTTACTATCACCTCTTCATTTTCCTCTTAGATTTTGTGTTAGGTAGACTCGTAGGCTTCATTTACTATCACCTCTTCATTTTCCTCTTAGATTTTGTGTTAGGTAGACTCGTAGGCTTCATTTACTATCACCTCTTCATTTTCCTCTTAGATTTTGTGTTAGGTAGACTCGTAAGCTTCATTTACTATCACCTCTTCATTTTCCTCTTAGATTTTGTGTTAGGTAGACTCGTAGGCTTCATTTACTATCACCTCTTCATTTTCCTCTTAGATTTTGTGTTAGGTAGACTCGTAAGCTTCATTTACTATCACCTCTTCATTTTCCTCTTAGATTTTGTGTTAGGTAGACTCGTAGGCTTCATTTGCTATCACCTCTTCATTTTCCTCTTAGATTTTGTGTTAGGTAGACTCGTAGACTTCATTTACTATCACCTCTTCATTTTCCTCTTAGATTTTGTGTTAGGTAGACTCGTAGGCTTCATTTACTATCACCTCTTCATTTTCCTCTTAGATTTTGTGTTAGGTAGACTCGTAAGCTTCATTTACTATCACCTCTTCATTTTCCTCTTAGATTTTGTGTTAGGTAGACTCGTAGGCTTCATTTACTATCACCTCTTCATTTTCCTCTTAGATTTTGTGTTAGGTAGACTCGTAGGCTTCATTTACTATCAACTCTTCATTTTCCTCTTAGATTTTGTGTTAGGTAGACTCGTAGACTTCATTTACTATCACCTCTTCATTTTCCTCTTAGATTTTGTGTAAGGTAGACTCGTAGACTTTATTTACTATCACCTCTTCATTTTCCTCTTAGATTTTGTGTTAGGTAGACTCGTAGGCTTCATTTACTATCACCTCTTCATTTTCCTCTTGGATTTTGTGTTCGGTAGACTCGTAGGCTTCATTTGCTATCACCTCTTCATTTTCCTCTTAGATTTTGTGTTAGGTAGACTCGTAGACTTCATTTACTATCACCTCTTCATTTTCCTCTTAGATTTTGTGTTAGGTAGACTAGTAGGCCTCATTTACTATCACCTCTTCATTTTCCTCTTAGATTTTGTGTTAGGTAGACTCGTAGGCTTCATTTACTATCACCTCTTCATTTTCCTCTTAGATTTTGTGTTAGGTAGACTCGTAAGCTTCATTTACTATCACCTCTTCATTTTCCTCTTAGATTTTGTGTTAGGTAGACTCGTAGGCTTCATTTACTATCACCTCTTCATTTTCCTCTTAGATTTTGTGTTAGGTAGACTCGTAGACTTCATTTACTATCAACTCTTCATTTTCCTCTTAGATTTTGTGTTAGGTAGACTCGTAGACTTCATTTACTATCACCTCTTCATTTTCCTCTTACATTTTGTGTTAGGTAGACTCGTAAGCTTCATTTACTTTCACCTCTTTATTTTCCTCTTAGATTTTGTGTGAGGTAGACTCGTAGACTTCATTTACTATCACCTCTTCATTTTCCTCTTACATTTTGTGTTAGGTAGACTCGTAGGCCTCATTTACTATCACCTCTTCATTTTCCTCTTAGATTTTGTGTGAGGTAGACTAGTAGGCCTCATTTACTATCACCTCTTCATTTTCCTCTTAGATTTTGTGTTAGGTAGACTCGTAGGCTTCATTTACTATCACCTCTTCATTTTCCTCTTTGATTTTGTGTTAGGTAGACCGTAGACTCGTAGGCCTCATTTACTATCACCTCTTCATTTTCCTCTTATATTTTGTGTTAGGTAGACTCGTAGGCTTCATTTACTATCAACTCTTCATTTTCCTCTTATATTTTGTGTTAGGTAGACTCGTAGGCCTCATTTACTATCACCTCTTCATTTTCCTCTTTGATTTTGTGTTAGGTAGACTCGGAGGCCTCATTTACTATCACCTCTTCATTTTCCTCTTATATTTTGTTTTAGGTAGACTCGTAGGCTTCATTTACTATCACCTCTTCATTTTCCTCATATATTTTGTGTTAGGTAGACTCGCAGGCTTCATTTACTATCACCTCTTCATTTTTCTCTTAGATTTTGTGTTAGGTAGACTCGTAGGCTTCATTTACTATCACCTCTTCATTTCCCTCTTAAATTTTGTGTTAGGTAGACTCGTAGGCTTTATTTACTATCACCTCTTCATTTCCCTCTTAGATTTTGTGTTAGGTAGACTCGTAGGCTTCATTTACTATCATCTCTTCATTTCCCTCTTAGATTTTGTGTTAGGTAGACTCGTAGGCTTCATTTACTATCACCTCTTCATTTTCCTCTTAGATTTTGTGTAGGTAGACTCGTAGGCTTCATTTACTATCACCTCTTCATTTTCCTCTTAGATTTTGTGTTAGGTAGACTCGTAGGCTTCATTTACTATCACCTCTTCATTTTCCTCTTATATTTTGTGTTAGGTAGACTCGTAGGCTTCATTTACTATCACCTCTTCATTTTCCTCTTAGATTTTGTGTTAGGTAGACTCGTGTTCTTATACTCAAACTGTATGTTGTTTATTTTTATCCCATAATCGATATTCATCCTCTTTAAAACTCCACAACTTTAGATCCTGTAGTACCTAATTTAAAATCATAAAATGCGTATATGAATTTTTGTATTCATTAACTTTTAACTGTTTATATTGCAATCGAACTCTAACATTGGAATGACGTCACAGTATTCGCTTGGACACTCACAGTACTCTGGAAGTGGATGGTAACTTAGATTAGAAACTAATGAACCAATCTGAACTTTAGAAATATCCTATTGAACTATCGTTATGTTTTAACGCAGTCTCCCTCTAATTTCATGGATTTGTTTTCTATGAAAGAAAATTTTCTTCGCATTTGTTTTGTAGGGGTGACATCTATAGATATTACAATAAAATCAATTTGTTCTATATCAATTAAACTCGATTCGATTTGATTTACATTAATCTTTTTATCATTATTTATAATTAATTATATTGATCAACAATTTAAATTATAAGATTTCAAATATTTAATTTAATTAATTGATAATTGTTAATATTTCTTTTACATTTAAGTCTTAAGATATATGTTTATTGCTTTATATATTATTAAATAGGATGTCCAATTACATATCTTCATTTGAATTCATTATTATTCTATAAATTACTGTCTTGTGATATTAGTAATTTATATTCAAAATAATTTCACTTTATTAATATTTAAAACTTGAAGGGAAAATAACTATAAAACCTTCTCCCTTCGATATATCCTGTTACTATTAAACCTTGTTCAATATTCCCGCCATTTTCCCTCCATGTCCCTTCTGTTCTCCTTCAATATCCCCTCCATACCCCCTCCACATCCCCTCCATGTCTCCTCCATACCCCCTCCATGTTTCCTCCATATCCCCCCCCATTTCTATATTGACAAATGGATACGTTTATCCGTAGACTTTTGGCTCGAAAAGCAGTCCATTTTTTGCTGTGCGGTGATTGAAAAGGCACCTTATTGATGGAGTCCATTTGGGCAAATAGCGCCCCCTGTCGGCACAGCACCAATCTGAAGCCACACTGTCATGTCACCCCATCTGTCACAATCTATGTCACCATCTTGTGACTTAATCCTGTCACCATCTCGTGACGTAATGCTGTCACCATCTCGTGACGTAATCCTGTCACCATCTCGTGACGTAATCCTGTTACCATCTCGTGACGTAATCCTGTTACCATCTCGTGACGTAATCCTGTCACCATCTTGTGACGTAATCCTGTCACCATCTCGTGACGTAATCCTGTCACCATCTTGTGACGTAATCCTGTCACCATCTTGTGACGTAATCCTGTCACCATCTCGTGACGTAATCCTGTCACCATCTCGTGACGTAATCCTGTCACCATCTCGTGACGTAATCCTGTCACCATCTCGTGACGTAATCCTGTCACCATCTCGTGACGTAATCCTGTCACCATCTCGTGACGTAATCCTGTCACCATCTCGTGACGTAATCCTGTCACCATCTCGTGACGTAATCCTGTCACCATCTCGTGACGTAATCCTGTCACCATCTCGTGACGTAATCCTGTCACCATCTCGTGACGTAATCCTGTCACCATCTCGTGACGTAATCCTGTCACCATTTCGTAACATTATATCCTATTTTTAACTTTTTTAAATTGTAATCAATTACATTATTCTCGTTTTTAATTTTCGAATCTTACTTTTTATATTTAAAAAAAAAATTCTAGCTTTAAAAATTATATTCTTACTTTCTCTATTTTTTAGAGTTATATGAACATTCACCCTATTTTACTTTTTTCTAATTCTGGCTTGTTTTAAATTCATTTTTGCTGCCTTTATTTACCTAATTCTCAATTGCTTTACCACTGATATAGCAAATAAAGCTAAGTTTGACATTTGTTTATGACAGTTTAACAATGTCTAGGGGGCATTAGCTCTCTTGTGTACAAGGCCTGGCAGTTTTACAATATATAGGAGGCATTACTCTCTCTTGTGCACAAGGCCTGATAGTTTTACAATGTCTAGGTGGCATTAGCTTGCTTGTGTACAAGGCCTGACAGTTTAACAATGTCTAGGGGGGATTATCTCTCTTGTGTACAAGGCCTGACAGTTTTACAATGTCTAGGGGGCATTAAACACTGGAATTGGAATCTTTTGTCATTCTAGAGGCTGAAATCGCTGCCAAAGTTAGTTTGTTTTGATGTTAGGAATCATCAGTCACTTGGTGGTTTGTTAGACTCACTTGTAGTTACTTGTATCTAATTTGTAGCTACTTGTATCTAATTGTATCTAATTTGTAGCTTCTTGTATCTAATTTGTAGCTTCTTGTATCTTATTTGTAGCTTCTTGTATCTTATTTGTAGCTTCTTGTATCTTATTTGTAGCTTCTTGTATCTTATTTGTAGCTTCTTGTATCTTATTTGTAGCTTCTTGTATCTTATTTGTAGCTTCTTGTATCTTATTTGTAGCTTCTTGTATCTTATTTGTAGCTTCTTGTATCTTATTTGTAGCTTCTTTTATCTTATTTGTATCTTATTTGTAGCTTCTTGTACAGGGTGGGGCGTAAGTTTGGAAGCAAATGTAAGTGCATATTATAATCCAACGAAAAATATATTTAATAATTTACAGTTATGTATTATTACATAAGGGTTTTAAGAATTCAAAAATCATAAATTTATTCAAAATGTCCCCCCTTGTTTTTAATAAAAGCCTCAAATCTCCTCCGAACTCCTCCTACTGCGGCACGCAACTGTTCTTGTGAAATTTTCTTCCAAGATCTCTGGAGCGAACGCTTTAAATCATCCACACTGCGATGGAATTTACCACAGGCCTTTGATTCAAGAATGGACCATACCGAAAAGTTCATAGGATTAACATCTGGGGAGCAGGGAGGCCACATTTCTTTGGACCAAAACCGTGGAAGATGGTCATGGCACCAGTTTTGAGTGACATTTGCAGTATGTGAAGTCGCGCCGTCTTGCTGAAATGTCCATAGGGTGTCATTACCGAAGTGATCCTTAGTTGACTCCAACATTGGCGTCAAAATATTCTCAATATAACATTTAGCATTGATTTTGGCGCCTTGTTACACAAAAATTAAAGGAGATCTCCAAGTTTCTGAAACGACGGCCCAGACCATTACTGAAGCAGGTTTCATGGTTCTGTGGACAGTTTTTTGGTTGTATGGGATGTCTTTTGCACTTTTACCAATTATTCTGTCATTCCTCCGATTGTGAGCCATTTCCACTGTGAAAATTTTTTAGTCAGACCAAACAATTTCACCAGCCGTGCCAGACTTCAATTCTCTCAGAAGTGCTTTGCTTCTCTCCAATCTCTTTTTCTTTACAGCTTCTGACAGAGTCTGTCTCTTTTGGAGGGTGAAAGAGGACATCTTTAGGTCTTCTTTGACAACTCTTCTCATTGTTCTGGGACTCACATTAGCTGTTTTGGCTAACAATCGTATTGACCTTTTCGGGTTCCTCCTGATCTTCTCTCGGGCACATTTTTATCAGTTGTTTGGTGCGTTGTGAGCGTGGTCTACCACTGCTTGGACGATCAGTCAAGTCTTCTCTCTCATTAAAACGCTTCACACACTTCCAAAAAGTCGATCTCGCTATTGAGAGAGTCTTTGAAATGACAGAATCTGACTTCCCGGCACGTTGTAGAGCAATAATGGCTTCTCTTTTGTCTGACATTTTTGAATTGACTAAATTTTTGTAAAAAATAACACTGCCACGTCATAATGTAGTGTCTCTACTATAGTTCAAACCCTATCACCTGCTTAGGAACTTATTTTTAAGAATTATATTAATATTTGAAATATTGCTTCCAAACTTATGCCCCACCCTGTATCTTATTTGTAGCTACTTGTATCTTATTTGTAGCTTCTTGTATCTTATTTGTAGCTTCTTGTATCTTATTTGTAGCTACTTGTAGCTTCTTGTATCTTATTTGTAGCTTCTTGTATCTTATTTGTAGCTTCTTGTATCTTATTTGTAGCTTCTTGTATCTTATTTGTATCTTATTTGTAGCTTCTTGTATCTTATTTGTAGCTTCTTGTATCTTATTTATAGCTTCTTGTATCTTATTTGTAGCTTCTTGTATCTTATTTGTAGCTTCTTGTATCTCACTTGTAGCTACTTGTAGCTTCTTGTATATCTCTTGTAGCTTCTTGTATCTACTTGTATCTTATTTGTTGCTACTTGTTTCTACTTGTATATCACTTGTAGCTTCTTGTATCTACTTGTATCTTCTTGTGTCTATGTATACTTAACTACAACAATTTCAATAATTCTATAAAATTATTTCATTACATTTCTACTTTTAATAATTTTTCGAAAATTTAATGATTCTAAATATTCTTTTCTTACCAAAATATCAAAAACATTATAAACATTCTATTTTTTCTATTCCGTATCTAGTATACAGACCTTCTTTTCATATTTTTAAAATATTTAAACAGCAGAAATATAACTTGTTTCAAATGGTATCAATGATACCTACAGGTATCATGGATAAAAATTAAAATACTAGTTCATATGAATTTTTTTCTCATTTTATCGTTAATATGACAGCGTTTGATGTCTCGGAACTTACCCCAGTAACCAGTTCTATACCTGTTTATTTGCCATCGTCACGTTTAGGCAATTTGGTAAGTTTTTCAATGATAGCAAAGTGTTTTCTCTACAAACTTATATTGCTCTTTAATGGCCAACATTGGGCGGATATTGCTACTAGAACATCTTTATATTGAAATGAATGCGTGCTATTCTATATCTATTTAATTATAACCGTTAGGATTGCAGAAAAAATACGTTAAAAATGAAAATGGTTAAATTATATGTGCTTGAATAATTAGTTAACAATAGTTAGCAAGAGTTTTATTTTTTTAAATTGAAGTCACCAATTAGATTTAATTTAGTCATTTAATTGTGATTGCACGCCCCCTCGTGATGACTTTTGGCATTAAAACTATATACGGCTGAATACTCGACTAAACTGTGCTAACTTTTACAATGAAAAGCGATATCACCTAATGGGGCTTCAGAGTCCTCCGGCGGATAAAAATCGCAACTTGTACCATGCAAAAGTTGCGGCGTAATAGCCGTGTCAGCGCACTCTTTAGGATAAACTCCTCAACTGCTGCTTTCATATCTAGATGAAGTGTCAATGGACCATTTTATAAGAACCATCCGATAAAATAAGATTAGCTTGATTTTGTCTCGCTGATTTGGAGAATAATATTAAAGGTTTGATATTTTAATTGATATATAAGAATTTATATAGGAAAGATGTCGGTTTAGTATCGGAATGATGTTGGTTTGGTGTCGGAATGATGTTGGGTTGGTATCGGAATGATGTTGGTTTGGTATCGGAATGATGTCGGTTTGGTGTCGGAATAATGTTGGTTTGGTATCGGAATGATGTCGGTTTGGTGTCGGAATGATGTTGGTTTGGTGTCGGAATAATGTTGGTTTGGTATCGGAATGATGTTGGGTTGGTATCGGAATGATGTTGGATTGGTATCGGAATGATGTTGGTTTGGTATCGGAATAATGTTGGTTTGGTATCGGAATAATGTTGGTTTGGTGTCGGAATGATGTCGGTTTGGTGTCGGAATAATGTTGGTTTGGTATCGGAATGATGTCGGTTTGGTGTCGGAATGATGTTGGTTTGGTATCGGAATGATGTCGGTTTGGTGTCGGAATAATGTTGGTTTGGTATCGGAATGATGTCGGTTTGGTGTCGGAATGATGTTGGTTTGGTATCGGAATGATGTCGGTTTGGTGTCGGAATGATGTCGGTTTGGTATCGGAATGATGTCGGTTTGGTGTCGGAATGATGTCGGTTTGGTGTCGGAATGATGTTGGTTTGGTATCGGAATGATGTCGGTTTGGTGTCGGAATAATGTTGGTTTGGTATCGGAATGATGTCGGTTTGGTGTCGGAATGATGTTGGTTTGGTATCGGAATGATGTCGGTTTGGTGTCGGAATGATGTCGGTTTGGTGTCGGAATGATGTTGGTTTGGTATCGGAATGATGTCTGTTTGGTGTCGGAATGATGTTGGTTTGGTATCGGAATGATGTTGGTTTGGTGTCGGAATGATGTTGGTTTGGTATCGGAATAATGTCGGTTTGGTATCGGAATGATGTCGGTTTGGTGTCGGAATGATGTCGGTTTGGTGTCGGAATGATGTCGGTTTGGTGTCGGAATGATGTTGGTTTGGTATCGGAATGATGTTGGTTTGGTGTCGGAATGATGTTGGTTTGGTATCGGAATGATGTTGGTTTGGTATCGGAATGATGTTGGTTTGGTATCGGAATGATGTTGGTTTGGTATCGGAATGATGTTGGTTTGGTATCGGAATGATGTTGGGTTGGTATCGGAATGATGTTGGGTTGGAATCGGAATAATGTTGGGTTGGAATCGGAATAATGTTGGTTTGGTATCGGAATGATGTTGGTTTGGTATCGGAATGATGTCGTTTTGGTATCGGAATGATGTTGGTTTGGTATCGGAATGATGTTGGTTTGGTATCGGAATGATGTTGGTTTGGTATCGGAATGATGTTGATATCAGATTGTTATCGTCAGTTTTGGCTCCATAGTAACATTGTTTTGCTATCGGTTGAATGACCAATCGTTGCTGATAGATTGTTCCTTGTGTTCTGGTCAAGTAATTGTATAATGTACTGCGACAATATGTTATGTTCTAAATTGATCATACCATGAAAATTGTACTAGATGCCTTCTGTATATTTTGCAGTGGTTAAATAACTACAAAGTGTACCTTCTGAATGCTTTCATTTAGAGTTGTTTTGAATTCATGCTTCCAATTATAATGTTTTGATTGTGTTCTTTTTTAATAGAGAGTTTGACTAGGTTCTTTCTTTGATGTACATATATTATGGATGGTTGTAAACAGAATTGTTTTTAACATGGGACTGTTTTCATGACACACATTTTTGTTTACGTCGGTATGATATAACGAAAATGATTATAAATTGATCTATCTGGTTAATCTCAATGCGTTGAATAGTGGTTTCAGAATTGAGTAATAGTGGTAGATATTGAATTTTGGATGAATATCGTGAAAATTTTTGATATCGTTCAGAAATTGTAGAATTGATGGAAAATTTTAGAACAGATTTCAATTCGTGAAAAAAAATATTTAATTATAAAAGTCCGCAATATTAAAGGGAAATATTCGTTTCCACAAAAAGATACAAATAATATTCCCCTATGAATGAACTCTTACGGTGAAGTACATTCATACAATATCTATTTACAGTCAATACAAATAATATTCCACTAGGGATGAGCTCTTACGGTGAAGAACATTCATACAATATCTATTTACAGTCAATACAAATAATATTCCACTAGGGATGAACTCTTACGGTGAAGAACATTCATACAATATCTATTTACAGTCAATACAAATAATATTCCACTAGGGATGAACTCTTACGGTGAAGAACATTCATACAATATCTATTTACAGTCAATACAAATAATATTCCACTAGGGATGAACTCTTACGGTGAAGAACATTCATACAATATCTATTTGCAGTCAATACAAATAATATTCCACTAGGGATGAACTCTTACGGTGAAGAACATTCATACAATATCTATTTACAGTCAATACAAATAATATTCCTCTAAGGATGAACTCTTACGGTGAAGAATATTCATACAATATCTATTTACAGTCAATACAAATAATATTCCACTAGGGATGAACTCTTACGGTGAAGAACATTCATACAATATCTATAATTTTTATTGTAAAATACCTATTACCAAAATTAAAGGGATTTCAATCCTTTAAACTTCACCCAAGTAAGCATCTGAACTGTACATACAACATGTAAAGCTTTTTCACTGATTACTTGACTTTGCATCGATTTGTTAATGTCCCCTGTACCTGGCCATTGTAACAGTTCTCGGCAGTTGTTACCGACTGTTTCTTGTCTACTCTTGGGAAACTGGAATAAATATTGAATGTGAGGTTTAAATGGAGATTATTTGATCATTTAATTAAAAATTGTCTTCAAACAAATTGCGAGTTAAATATTTATCCAGTGGTTGGGGATAGATTATTAATAGGAGTCCCTCATGTACTTCGATGGCCTCTCATAAACTTCGATTGCCCCACCATAATTCTCTCTATACTAGAATAAATATAAGTTCGTCAATATTCACTTGTTATTTTATTCTAACCTTTATTTGGAGTATTTAAAAGTATATAATAGATTTAGTGTATATCTTAAATAATAATAGTAATCCTTTGCCCTACATGTGCGTAGACAATATTCCTGTCTAATTTGCATTTAGACAATGGACTAGTTTCGGAATTTAGAAGCCCTTTAGGCTGCTCTAGGTATCGAGTTGTGGTTGTAATGTTGATGTTCTGTCATTTGATCCAATTAGGGCCATCATCGGACATTTATTCTCTACTCAACGTACTGTAAGTGCAATGAGGCAGTGTGTATCATAGATACAGTGTAATGAGGCAGTGTGTATCATAGATACAGTGCAATGAGGCAGTGTGTATCATAGATACAGTGTATTGAGGCAGTGTGTAACATAGATACAGTTTATTGAGGCAGTGTGTAACATAGATACAGTGTATTGAGGCAGTGTGTACCATAGATACAGTGTAATGAGGCAGTGTGTATCATTGATACAGTGCAATGAGGCAGTGTGTATCATAGATACAGTGTAATGAGGCAGTGTGTATCATAGATACAGTGTAATGAGGTAGTGTGTATCATAGATACAGTGTAATGAGGCAGTGTGTATCATAGATACAGTGCAATGAGGCAGTGTGTATCATAGATACAGTGTATTGAGGCAGTGTGTAACATAGATACAGTTTATTGAGGCAGTGTGTAACATAGATACAGTGTATTGAGGCAGTGTGTACCATAGATACAGTGTAATGAGGCAGTGTGTATCATTGATACAGTGCAATGAGGCAGTGTGTATCATAGATACAGTGTAATGAGGCAGTGTGTATCATAGATACAGTGCAATGAGGCAGTGTGTATCATAGATACAGTGCAATGAGGCAGTGTGTATCATAGATACAGTGCAATGAGGCAGTGTGTATCATAGATACAGTGCAATGAGGCAGTGTGTATCATAGATACAGTGTATTGAGCCAGTGTGTATCATAGATACAGTGTATTGAGGCAGTGTGTATCATATATACAGTGTAATGAGGCAGTGTGTATCATAGATACAGTGCAATGAGGCAGTGTGTATCATAGATACAGTGTATTGAGGCAGTGTGTAACATAGATACAGTTTATTGAGGCAGTGTGTAACATAGATACAGTGTATTGAGGCAGTGTGTACCATAGATACAGTGTAATGAGGCAGTGTGTATCATTGATACAGTGCAATGAGGCAGTGTGTATCATAGATACAGTGTAATGAGGCAGTGTGTATCATAGATACAGTGTAATGAGGTAGTGTGTATCATAGATACAGTGTAATGAGGCAGTGTGTATCATAGATACAGTGCAATGAGGCAGTGTGTATCATAGATACAGTGTATTGAGGCAGTGTGTAACATAGATACAGTTTATTGAGGCAGTGTGTAACATAGATACAGTTTATTGAGGCAGTGTGTAACATAGATACAGTGTATTGAGGCAGTGTGTACCATAGATACAGTGTAATGAGGCAGTGTGTATCATTGATACAGTGCAATGAGGCAGTGTGTATCATAGATACAGTGCCATGAGGCAGTGTGTATCATAGATACAGTGCAATGAGGCAGTGTGTATCATAGATACGGTGCAAGGAGGCAGTGTGTATCATAGATACAGTGTATTGAGGCAGTGTGTATCATAGATACAGTGTATTGAGGCAGTGTGTACCATAGATACAGTGTAATGAGGTAGTGAGTACCATAGATACAGTGTAATGAGGCAGTGTGTACCATAGATACAGTGTAATGAGGCAGTGTGTACCATAGATACAGTGTAATGAGGCAGTGTGTAACATAGATACAGTTTATTGAGGCAGTGTGTAACATAGATACAGTTTATTGAGGCAGTGTGTAACATAGATACAGTGTATTGAGGCAGTGTGTACCATAGATACAGTGTAATGAGGTAGTGAGTACCATAGATACAGTGTAATGAGGCAGTGTGTACCATAGATACAGTGTAATGAGGCAGTGTGTACCATAGATACAGTGTAATGAGGCAGTGTGTATCATAGATACAGTGTAATGAGGCAGTGAGTCAGTTTGACTCATCCTAATATTTTACTCATAAACAAGAGTCATATATACTCATAATTCATAGTCAGAATGACTCAGGTAGAGTCAATCAAGAAAAAAGACTCCAATATTGGAGTTTTACCAGCCTTGACTCAAGCGAGTAGTCAGGCTGACTCAATTTTTTCTCTGTGTAGATACAGTGTAATGCGGTGGCAATTTAATTCCTATTCATTCAATTGCAGTGTTTCTTATTTCAAGTCTATGTAACTCCCTTAATATATTGGTTCTATTTGAAATCAATTGGTTATAAAACAATATGAAGGCTTCATTATTTTGTTATTTAGGTTCATATTCCACTTGATATAGAATATATTTCGGTTTGGCAGCTATTGTTTCGCCTGACTAAATTCCGACGAGCTGGAATGAAATAGCTATGTGTTATGCAACGTTTCCATGGCTACTTATACAAATACTTGATGGAGTCTGTTCTTCTACACATTGATGTGTTTGGGTTGTGTGAGATGAATCCTTATAGAAAGAAAACACAAGATATAAGAGTAGGGGATCATTTATTACCTTCGCAAACTTGCGGAAGGGTATATTTTACCTGGCATTTATTTATTTATCATCTTGTTATTCGCATAACTGAAAAAGTGCTCAACCAAATTGCCTGAAATTTTGTGAAACGATTTGTCAAAGTCCAGTGACCTTCTGGTAAAATTTTAGGAGCAACCCGGTCAAAGGTCAAGGTCATGGTCATTTATAACTCAAAATTTATTGAATCATTTCGCTTAAAACTTGGTGGGACGATTGGTCATTATCCAGTCACCATTTTATCAGATTTTGAGAGAGAACGGGTCAAAGTGGCAGCCAAGGTATGCGCTCTACCAAGTGCATGTAATCTAGTTCATGTCGCCATCTGAACCTCTGTCAATCCACCTGTTTGAAAACTTTTCATTCACCCACTGTCCGACAGTTCTAGACCAATGAGGTGTGTCTCCATCTTTGATAAATGTGAAATTTCTAAATCTGATTAAATTGAAAAAGGTGGCCGAAAGTCCAACAGGAGTAAGAAGAATTAATTATCATCATTAACACTTGTAGCAATGAAAACGCTACCGAAAATACCCCCATCATATATGGTCGTCCACACGGTTGTTCGAGTTTGAAGTATTTGGCTGGTGTCAAGTAGGAGTTAGTAGTGCACCAGTAACGACAAATATTGAGATTGTTTACTCCACACTGGATATGGAAATGTTCTTCATCTGAAAACATTAAGTGCTGATGGAAATTTCTTTGAATCTAAAATCTTATCTAACATTCCATCAGCAAATGTCGCTCTAACTGCTTAGACATTTGTGTTAAGTTCTTGAACAATTCACGTATATTTGTATACAATAAATGAAATTCTAATGTCTTCAGATTGTTCTAAAACCAACCAAATTCAAATTGAACCAATATATATGAAGTTATTGAAGATTAGAATGTTATACCCCGTATATTTCGTTTTTTTCTATCGTCCCAATATCTATGGTAAGCGACAGTTTATCGACTATTTTAGAAATACAATCATCAGCCAATGAGCATTTAGAAAGCTTTTTAAAGGTCATTGAAGCTGATCTACCCATGAAAAGTTATGGTGGAGTAATTGAAGATCAAGAGGGGGAAGTTCTATTTTCCTGTGTTCCCATCTTTATAACTTTAAGTCTGTAATTAAATTCAATTTTAAGTGAACTATACTCTTTAGAGAAATAAAAATTCAATTAAAATAGTTAAAATAATTTTCATTCGCCTAAAACACACCTAATGTATGAAGAATAGACTGTGTAAAATGTAAAGACTACATTCATAGCTTGTATGTAGCGCGTGCAGTGGATCTGAATGGTGGCGGGTTGGCAATGCACGTATCCACCTTCTCATCCCTCAGAGGAGTTATAAGAAGGGAGAAAACCTACCATCTCTGCACTCTAAGCTCCAATAAGAAATCAGTACCGCACTGACTTTTGCACGAAGAGGATGTGTTGCTTGTATAGAGATGTTTCAGCCTCTCATGAAAACTTATGTTTTTAGGTGATTGATTCACTATATCTCTTGAGTTAAAAAAGAGAGGTGTTCAATAATATAACATAGATTTTTTTGATATCTGAATTAGAATAAAAATCACAGTATCCATACCTACTTCTACTCTTGACTCTGACGTCAAAATGACACCAATGGTACACAGAAGGTGATACAGTGTCCATACCTACTTCTACTCTTGACTCTGACGTCAAAATGACACCAATGGTACACAGAAGGTGATACCGTATCCATACCTACTTCTACTCTTGACTCTGACGTCAAAATGACACCAATGGTACACAGAAGGTGATACAGTATCCATACCTACTTCTACTCTTGACACTGACGTCAAAATGACACCAATGGTACACAGAAGGTGATACAGTATCCATACCTACTTCTACTCTTGACTCTGACGTCAAAATGACACCAATGGTACACAGAAGGTGATACAGTATCCATACCTACTTCTACTCTTGACTCTGACGTCAAAATGACACCAATGGTACACAGAAGGTGATACAGTATCAATACCTACTTCTACTCTTGACACTGACGTCAAAATGACACCAATGGTACACAGAAGGTGATACAGTATCCATACCTACTTCTACTCTTGACTCTGACGTCAAAATGACACCAATGGTACACAGAAGGTGATACAGTATCCATACCTACTTCTACTCTTGACTCTGACGTCAAAATGACACCAATGGTACACAGAAGGTGATACAGTACCCATACCTACTTCTACTCTTGACTCTGACGTCAAAATTACACCAATGGTACACAGAAGGTGATACAGTGTCCATACCTACTTCTACTCTTGACTCTGACGTCAAAATGACACCAATGGTACACAGAAGGTGATACAGTATCCATACCTACTTCTACTCTTGACTCTGACGTCAAAATGACACCAATGGTACACAGAAGGTGATACAGTATCCATACCTACTTCTACTCTTGACACTGACGTCAAAATGACACCAATGGTACACAGAAGGTGATACAGTATCCATACCTGCTTCTACTCTTGACTCTGACGTCAAAATGACACCAATGGTACACAGAAGGTGATACAGTGTCCATACCTACTTCTACTCTTGACTCTGACGTCAAAATGACACCAATGGTACACAGAAGGTGATACAGTATCCATACCTACTTCTACTCTTGACTCTGACGTCAAAATGACACCAATGGTACACAGAAGGTGATACAGTATCCATACCTACTTCTACTCTTGACTCTGACGTCAAAATGACACCAATGGTACACAGAAGGTGATACAGTATCCGTACCTACTTCTACTCTTGACTCTGACGTCAAAATGACACCAATGGTACACAGAAGGTGATACAGTATCCATACCTACTTCTACTCTTGACTCTGACGTCAAAATGACACCAATGGTACACAGAAGGTGATACAGTATCCATACCTACTTCTACTCTTGACTCTGACGTCAAAATGACACCAATGGTACACAGAAGGTGATACAGTGTCCATACCTACTTCTACTCTTGACTCTGACGTCAAAATGACACCAATGGTACACAGAAGGTGATACAGTGTCCATACCTACTTCTACTCTTGACTCTGACGTCAAAATGACACCAATGGTACACAGATGGTGATACAGTGTCCATACCTACTTCTACTCTTGACTCTGACGTCAAAATGACACCAATGGTACCCTCATTACAGAATTATAGTTGAAATTACGTGATTTTTGGCCATTAGTTTTATTTCAGGATATAGAAAAGAGTGTATCGTGTGGTATATATTTGTGTCAACACGTAGTCAATCTGTTAGTATGTAGAAATACAAAATTATCATTGATAGCCATCTTTGATATTGAGAAATATCAATTAACTATCAAATAAATAGATATAAAATATTTATATAGTGCTATTTCACGAACGTTAGGATTTAATTGAAATGAATATTCAAATCGTCACAGTGACTGTTGATTTTGTGCTCAATATTTGAAGGTTCGTTCGAATTTTTCCTCTTATTGAAAACCCTGAGGTAATAAAATCTAAAGAGCATCAAACGGATGAATGTTCATTTTTAAAGCTCTATTAACGAAACACGACCCCATGATTGTTGTTGTTTGAATATGTAGAAATATATGCGTGGGTTCACAATACTTTAAGTAGCTAACGTTTATGTTAAAGGATAAGTTGATTGAGATATTATTTGTTTGTTGTTTTCTCTGAAACTTCTTCTGTTAGTTGTTATTTTAGTAATCGTTCGTGTGAAAGACTTTAACCGGTGTATTAACCTGGGAGTTTTTTTAATGTAACTTCAATGACATTTCGTCTGTCTTCACTTTACTATGATAATTTTACTCTCTTGTGAATAGTTTTCTACAAGTTTGTAATCATTACTTTATTTTTCTGAAGTCGTATAAGAAGTAGTTTTAATTTTTGAACTTGCTTTTCTAAAAGTATACTTACGTGCTTCTGTACTTGTTAATCCCCTACTACTTGTTAATCCCCTGCTACTTGTTAATCCCCTGCTACTTGTTAATCCCCTACTACTTGTTAATCCCCTGCTACTTGTTAATCCCCTGCTACTTGTTAATCCCTTGCTACTTGTTAATCCCCTGCTACTTGTTAATCCCCTGCTACTTGTTAATCCCCTACTACTTGTTAATCCCCTGCTACTTGTTAATCCCCTGCTACTTGTTAATCCCCTGCTACTTGTTAATCCCCTACTACTTGTTAATCCCCTGCTACTTGTTAATCCCCTGCTACTTGTTAATCCCTTGCTACTTGTTAATCCCCTGCTACTTGTTAATCCCCTGCTACTTGTTAATCCCCTACTACTTGTTAATCCCCTGCTACTTGTTAATCCCCTGCTACTTGTTAATCCCCTACTACTTGTTAATCCCCTGCTACTTGTTAATCCCCTGCTACTTGTTAATCCCCTGCTACTTGTTAATCCCCTGCTACTTGTTAATCCCCTACTACTTGTTAATCCCCTGCTACTTGTTAATCCCCTGCTACTTGTTAATCCCCTACTACTTGTTAATCCCCTGCTACTTGTTAATCCCCTGCTACTTGTTAATCTTCTGCTACTTGTTAATCTCCTGCTACTTGTTAATCCCCTGCTACTTGTTAATCCCCTGCTACTTGTTAATCTTCTGCTACTTGTTAATCCCCTGCTACTTGTTAATCTCCTGCTACTTGTTAATCCCCTGCTACTTGTTAATCCCCTACTACTTGTTAATCCCCTGCTACTTGTTAATCCCCTGCTACTTGTTAATCCCCTACTACTTGTTAATCCCCTGCTACTTGTTAATCCCCTGCTACTTGTTAATCCCCTACTACTTGTTAATCCCCTGCTACTTGTTAATCCCCTGCTACTTGTTAATCCCCTACTACTTGTTAATCCCCTGCTACTTGTTAATCCCCTGCTACTTGTTAATCCCCTGCTACTTGTTAATCCCCTGCTACTTGTTAATCCCCTGCTACTTGTTAATCCCCTGCTACTTGTTAATCCCCTGCTACTTGTTAATCCCCTGCTACTTGTTAATCTCCTGCTACTTGTTAATCCCCTGCTACTTGTTAATCCCCTGCTACTTGTTAATCTTCTGCTACTTGTTAATCCCCTGCTACTTGTTAATCTCCTGCTACTTGTTAATCCCCTGCTACTTGTTAATTTC
This sequence comes from Caprella mutica, assembly GCA_947561585.1. NCBI lineage: Eukaryota > Metazoa > Arthropoda > Malacostraca > Amphipoda > Caprellidae > Caprella > Caprella mutica. The sequence goes on from CANNZV010001001.1 coordinate 56,299, forward strand.
CTGCTACTTGTTAATTTCCTGCTACTTGTTAATCCCCTGCTACTTGTTAATCCCCTGCTACTTGTTAATCTTCTGCTACTTGTTAATCCCCTGCTACTTGTTAATCCCCTGCTACTTGTTAATCCCCTGCTACTTGTTAATCCCCTGCTACTTGTTAATCCCCTGCTACTTGTTAATCCCCTGCTACTTGTTAATCCCCTGCTACTTGTTAATCCCCTGCTACTTGTTAATCCCCTGCTACTTGTTAATCTCCTGCTACTTGTTAATCCCCTGCTACTTGTTAATCCCCTGCTACTTGTTAATCTTCTGCTACTTGTTAATCTTCTGCTACTTGTTAATCTCCTGCTACTTGTTAATCCCCTGCTACTTGTTAATCCCCTGCTACTTGTTAATTTCCTGCTACTTGTTAATACCCTGCTACTTGTTAATTTCCTGCTACTTGTTAATCCCCTGCTACTTGTTAATCCCCTGCTACTTGTTAATCCCCTGCTACTTGTTAATCTTCTGCTACTTGTTAATCTTCTGCTACTTGTTAATCCCCTGCTACTTGTTAATCCCCTGCTACTTGTTAATCTCCTGCTACTTGTTAATCCCCTGCTACTTGTTTTCCTAATCCCCTGCTACTTGTTAATCCCCTGCTACTTGTTATCCTAATCCCCTGTTACTTGTTAATCCCCTGCTACTTGTTAATCCCCTGCTACTTGTTAATCCCCTACTACTTGTTAATCCCCTGCTACTTGTTAATCCCCTGCTACTTGTTAATCCCCTGCTACTTGTTAATCCCCTGCTACTTGTTAATCCCCTGCTACTTGTTAATCCCCTGCTACTTGTTAATCCCCTGCTACTTGTTAATCCCCTGCTACTTGTTAATCCCCTGCTACTTGTTAATCCCCTGCTACTTGTTAATCTTCTGCTACTTGTTAATCCCCTGCTACTTGTTAATCTCCTGCTACTTGTTAATCTCCTGCTACTTGTTAATCCCCTGCTACTTGTTAATCCCCTGCTACTTGTTAATTTCCTGCTACTTGTTAATCCCCTGCTACTTGTTAATTTCCTGCTACTTGTTAATCCCCTGCTACTTGTTAATCCCCTGCTACTTGTTAATCCCCTGCTACTTGTTAATCTTCTGCTACTTGTTAATCCCCTGCTACTTGTTAATCCCCTGCTACTTGTTAATCTCCTGCTACTTGTTAATCCCCTGCTACTTGTTATCCTAATCCCCTGCTACTTGTTAATCCCCTGCTACTTGTTATCCTAATCCCCTGCTACTTGTTAATCCCCTGCTACTTGTTAATCCCCTGCTACTTGTTAATCCCCTGCTACTTGTTAATCCCCTGCTACTTGTTAATCTCCTGCTACTTGTTAATCCCCTGCTACTTGTTAATCCCCTGCTACTTGTTAATCCCCTGCTACTTGTTAATCCCCTGCTACCTGTTAATCCCCTGCTACTTGTTATCCTAATCCCCTGCTACTTGTTATCCTAATCCCCTGCTACTTGTTAATCCCCTGCTACTTGTTATCCTAATCCCCTGCTACTTGTTAATCCCCTGCTACTTGTTAATCCCCTGCTACTTGTTAATCCCCTGCTACTTGTTAATCCCCTGCTACTTGTTAATCCCTTGCTACTTGTTAATCCCCTGCTACTTGTTAATCTCCTGCTACTTGTTAATCCCCTGCTACTTGTTAATCCCCTGCTACTTGTTCTTTTTCTTTGCTGCTAGGTAGCGTATTAAAATATTTAATGGAATTATCTCAAGAGAAGTTTTAATGGAGGTACAAGACGAGGAAAATTAGTCCAGTGAGAATCCAGGGGAAAGAACATCTAAAATAGCAATGATTTCATGAGTGGAAAAGGCGTGTGCTGTTAGTAGGGACTAGTAATACTATACTAGTGCTGGGGACTAGTAATATTACTCCGCTTGGAGAACTAGTGCTATAAAAATTACTCCGTCAATTGGACTAGATAATTTACTGCGCTATTTGAATCAGTGACGTATCATTGGTAAAATTAATTCACTAGTTGATATAGTTACCTATTTGTAGTTAAATTACTCCGCCAGTTGAACTGGTGCTAGTAACTAGTGCAATTTGTATGAGAATTAAACTAGTACCACGTTAATACTGAAATACCTATCCTTCTAATTAACTTAACCTAGTGTACATAATACCTAGTACAATGACTTTAACTAGGCTTGTTTACCTAATAGCTAGTACACTAACATTAACTAGGCTAGTGTACCTAATACCTAGTTGCTCTAACTAGGCTAGTGTACCTAATACCTAGTTGCTCTAACTAGGCTAGTGTACCTAATACCTAGTTGCTCTAACTAGGCTAGTGTACCTTATAGCTAGTTGCTCTAACTAGGCTAGTGTACCTAGTAACTCTAACTACGCTAGTGTAACTTATAGCTAGTTGCTCTAACTAGGCTAGTGTACCTAGTAACTCTAACTACGCTAGTGTACCTTATAGCTAGTTGCTCTAACTAGGCTAGTGTACCTAGTAACTATAACTAGGCTAGTGTACCTAATAGCTAGTACATTAACTCTAACTAGGCTACACTCTCCCGTAGAGTTTCACGACAGTACATTCCATTATGAAACCTCTGTTAGGTTTTTCTTCTTAGAATTATTCTTGCATTAGAGACGTAAAAGAATTGAGGGCAAGTTTTGTGTTTCAGTGTTGAGCGTTTGTTTCTTTTTGAGCTGAACTTTTTGTTTCCGCAACTGTAAGAGTTGCTGCAACTTTTTGTAGAAACCGAGAGAGGGAATTGTTCAGACGTGAAAACAGAAGATAATTAATTAGAGATTAATGTTAGGAACATTGTGAGTGAATTATATGGTGGGTGAAGGTGGAGTTGTGAAGGTGGAGTTGTGAAGGTGGAGTTGTAAAGGTGGGAGTTGTAAAGGTGGGAGTTGTGAAGGTGGGAGTTGTGAAGGTGGAAATTAATATTGTGTTAATTAAAGATATTTGTTTCTAACATCGTTTATTCCTCCCTCTAATAAAGAGCGTTGTGTTTATATATATATATTATAATTTTTTTTTACTAAAACTCAAAAGTTGTTCAAATTTTTAATAATCTAAAATTTCAAAAATCTCAAATTTTTTAAAAATCTTATTTTTTAAATATCTCCATATTTTTTTAATATCTAAATTTTAGAAAATCTCAAAAATTTCTAAATTTTTAAATTTTGAAAATTTTCAGAAATCTCTAATTTTCAATAGACTCCAATAGACTCCAAAAAATCTTAAATTTGCAATAAATTTCTTAATTTGCAAAAATCTCTTAATTTTGAAGAATCCTTGAATTTTCAAAATCCCTAATTAATTTCCAAAAATCTCTAAATGATTTCCAAAAATCTGTAAATGATTTCCAAAAATCTCAAAATAATTTCCAAAAATCTCTAAATAATTTCCAAAAATCTCTAAATGATTTCCAAAAATCTGTAAATAATTTTCAAAAATCTGTAAATAATTTTCAAAAATCTCTAAATAATTTTTAAAAATCTCTAAATAATTTCCAAAAATCTCTAAATAATTTCCAAAAATCTCTAAATAATTTTCAAAAATCTCTAGATAATTTCCAAAAATCTCTAAATAATTTCCAAAAATCTCTAGATGATTTTCAAAAATCTCTAGATAATTTCCAAAAATCTCTAAATAATTTCCAAAAATCTCTAAATAATTTCCAAAAATCTCAAAATAATTTCCAAAAATCTCTAAATAATTTCCAAAAATCTCTAAATAATTTCCAAAAATCTCTTAAATAATTTTCAAAAATTTCTAGATAATTTCCAAAAATCTCTAAATAATTTCTAAAAATCTCTAGATAATTTTCAAAAATTTCTAGATAATTTCCAAAAATTTCTAGATAATTTCCAAAAATCTCTAAATAATTTCCAAAAATCTCTAGATAATTTCCAAAAATCTCTAAATAATTTCCAAAAATCTCTAAATAATTTCCAAAAATCTCTAAATAATTTCCAAAAATCTCTAAATAATTTCCAAAAATATCTGAATAATTTCCAAAAATCTCTAAATAATTTCCAAAAATATCTAAATAATTTCCAAAAATATCTAAATAATTTCCAAAAATATCTAAATAATTTCCAAAAATATCTAAATAATTTCCAAAAATATCTAAATAATTTCCAAAAATATCTAAATAATTTCCAAAAATATCTAAATTATTTCCAAAAATATCTAAATTATTTCCAAAAATATCTGACTAATTTCCAAAAATATCTGACTAATTTCTAAAACTTGCAAATTTTCAAAACTCTCTAAATTATAAAAAAAGCTCACTCGAAAAAATAATATGAAAACTCGAAATAAATAAATATGAAAATGACTTGAATAACTAAGAAGAAATTTAATTATTAATATTGAAACTTGTATTGAATCAATATTCAATTTCTGTTGAAAGCAATTTATTTTCAACGGGTAAGTACACTAGCTCATTAATATTGTGTTAATTCATTAATATTGTGTTAATTCATTTAATATTGTGTTAATTCATTAATATTGTGTTAATTCATTTAATATTGTGTTAATTCATTAATATTGTGTTAATTCATTAATATTGTGTTAATTCATTTAATATTGTGTTAATTCATTTAATATTGTGTTAATTCATTAATATTGTGTTAATTCATTAATATTGTGTTAATTCATTAATATTGTGTTAATTCATTAATATTGTGTTAATTCATTAATATTGTGTTAATTCATTAATATTGTGTTAATTCATTAATATTGTGTTAATTCATCAATATTGTGTTAATTCATTAATATTGTGTTAATTCATTTAATATTGTGTTAATTCATTAATATTGTGTTAATTCATTTAATATTGTGTTAATTCATTTAATATTGTGTTAATTCATTTAATATTGTGTTAATTCATTTAATATTGTGTTAATTCATTTAATATTGTGTTAATTCATTAATATTGTGTTAATTCATTAATTTTGTGTTAATTCATTAATTTTGTGTTAATTCATCAATATTGTGTTAATTCATTAATTTTGTGTTAATTCATCAATATTGTGGTAATTCATTAATTTTGTGGTAATTCATTAATTTTGTGGTAATTCATTAATTTTGTGGTAATTCATTAATATTGTGTTAATTCATTAATATTGTGTTAATTCATTAATATTGTGTTAATTCATTAATATTGTGTTAATTCATTTAATATTGTGTTAATTCATTTAATATTGTGTTAATTCATTAATATTGTGTTAATTCATTAATATTGTGTTAATTCATTAATATTGTGTTAATTCATTTAATATTGTGTTAATTCATTTAATATTGTGTTAATTCATTTAATATTGTGTTAATTCATTTAATATTGTGTTAATTCATTTAATATTGTGTTAATTCATTTAATATTGTGTTAATTCATTTAATATTGTGTTAATTCATTTAATATTGTGTTAATTCATTTAATATTGTGTTAATTCATTTAATATTGTGTTAATTCATTTAATATTGTGTTAATTCATTTAATATTGTGTTAATTCATTTAATATTGTGTTAATTCATTTAATATTGTGTTAATTCATTTAATATTGTGTTAATTCATTTAATATTGTGTTAATTCATTTAATATTGTGTTAATTCATTTAATATTGTGTTAATTCATTTAATATTGTGTTAATTCATTTAATATTGTGTTAATTCATTTAATATTGTGTTAATTCATTTAATATTGTGTTAATTCATTTAATATTGTGTTAATTCATTTAATATTGTGTTAATTCATTTAATATTGTGTTAATTCATTTAATATTGTGTTAATTCATTAATTTTGTGTTAATTCATTAATTTTGTGTTAATTCATTAATTTTGTGTTAATTCATTAATATTGTGTTAATTCATTAATATTGTGTTAATTCATTAATATTGTGTTAATTCATTAATATTGTGTTAATTCATTAATATTGTGTTAATTCATTAATATTGTGTTAATTCATTAATATTGTGTTAATTCATTAATATTGTGTTAATTCATTAATATTGTGTTAATTCATTAATATTGTGTTAATTCATTTAATATTGTGTTAATTCATTTAATATTGTGTTAATTCATTTAATATTGTGTTAATTCATTTAATATTGTGTTAATTCATTTAATATTGTGTTAATTCATTTAATATTGTGTTAATTCATTTAATATTGTGTTAATTCATTTAATATTGTGTTAATTCATTAATTTTGTGTTAATTCATTAATTTTGTGTTAATTCATTAATTTTGTGTTAATTCATTAATTTTGTGTTAATTCATTGATATTGTGTTAATTCATTGATATTGTGTTAATTCATTGATATTGTGTTAATTCATTGATATTGTGTTAATTCATTGATATTGTGTTAATTCATTTAATATTGTGTTAATTCATTTAATATTGTGTTAATTCATTTAATATTGTGTTAATTCATTTAATATTGTGTTAATTCATTTAATATTGTGTTAATTCATTTAATATTGTGTTAATTCATTTAATATTGTGTTAATTCATTAATTTTGTGTTAATTCATTAATTTTGTGTTAATTCATTAATTTTGTGTTAATTCATTAATTTTGTGTTAATTCATTAATTTTGTGTTAATTCATTAATTTTGTGTTAATTCATTAATATTGTGTTAATTCATTAATATTGTGTTAATTCATTAATATTGTGTTAATTCATTAATATTGTGTTAATTCATTTAATATTGTGTTAATTCATTTAATATTGTGTTAATTCATTTAATATTGTGTTAATTCATTTAATATTGTGTTAATTCATTTAATATTGTGTTATTTCATTAATATTGTGTTAATTGAAGACGTGATTCCAATTTGTGATAAACTGGAGTCCAGACCATTCCAACTGAATTCCAAATATGTATTCAGGAATTCATTTTGCCCCTTCGTTCATATTTCGAGTAATGAATCTCGTGGTGAGTGGTTAGTGAGTGAGTGAGTGAGTGAGTGAGTAGTGAATGAGTGAGTGAGTGAGTGAGTTATCGTGAGTGATGAGTGTTTAGTAAAAATTTATATAATACTAAATCATTCATATATTAACATTTAAATTAATTTCTATGTAAGATACAATGCTAATAAATTTCGTATTTATTTATTTTTCTCCATATGTATATATATTTTTTTATTCATTTCACCGTTCAAAAGAACGTGTGAAAGCACGTATGGGTAATTTCTTTTTCAAATTTGCAGAAGGTTTTATTTTACCGGCCATTTGTTAATTTCAAAAAGTATTCAACCAAATTGCCTGCAATTTGGTGGGACGATTGGTTAATGTCCAGGAACCTACTGGTAGGATTTTAGGAGCGATCCGGTCAAAGGTCAAGGTCATTTATAACTCAATCAATTCAAAAAGTGTTGAACCATATTGCATGAAATTTAGTGGGACGATTAGTTATTATCCAGTCACCAGTTTATTAAATTTTGGAAGACAATGGGCCAAAGCGGAGGCGAAGGTATGCGGTCTATCGAGTGCATGTAATTTAGTTTTAAACTTCTTTATTTCACTATTAATCTATATACATTGTATTTCTTCTTAATTTTTATATTTTGTATTTCATACAGTGTTACATAATTAATTTAACTACATATTTATAATTTTCCACAATAATTTAAATTTCGACTCCCATGTTTTTCTTAGCCACATTTCTGTTGGAATAACAATTGTTCGTTATTTCAGTTTAATTAATATCACTAATTAGTTAACTTGTGTGGAGTTGAAGATTGAATTGTAAGAGGAAACGGAAATTAGGCTATCCAATCATTATTTAATTTAAATTAATTAAATTAAGTTCGAGAACTTGTGGACACTGAATTTCCGTTATTTCATTTATAGAATGATACAGTTATATAATTTTTATAATAATCATTTTGTTTATATATTCATATAATAGTTCTTTTATTTACAAAATACAGCTATTTTATTACTTTCGCAAATTTGTGGATGGTTATATTTTACCCGGCATTTATTTATTTATCATCTTGTTATTCGCATAAGTGAAAAATGATTGGTCAATGTCCTGTGACCTTCTGGTAGAATTTTGGGAGCGACTCGGTCAAAGGTCAAGGTCATGGTCATTTATAACTCAAAAAGTATTGAACCATATTGCATGAAACTTGGTGGGTCGATTGGTCAATATCCACTCACCAGTTTATTAGATTTTGGTAGTAAACTGATAAGCGGCGGCGAAGGTATGTGCTCTACCGAGTGCACGTAATCTAGTTTTGTTCTATTTTAACTACATTAAAGATCGTACGGTGGGAAATCAAGAATTTTGATCATTTTCCGATTTTAAAATTTTGGTTAGAAACACAGCTCGGTATTTTCCAAGTTATCGGACGGTTGCACATATATTCGATCATGTGAATATATAATACTATTTAACTATAATTGGGTATAGATCTGCGTCCTGCAGGTATTTGAATTGGAGTCGTAAAAGTGGAAAATTCAATTTAAAATCAAAAGACTATTTCCACTTTGTAGTTTGAAAATGCATTTAAAACAATGCATTATTGGGACTGCATTTCCATGTCTTAGAGACTTTCAAACAATTCATGGATGTTATTATTTCAAAGAGAAAATAATGACCGTTAATTAAGAGTTAATTTAATAGAAGTGAATGAAATGAACATTAAAAAAATAAATTGTATTAACAAATAATATTGGATGCATTATCTATATAATATTTTAATATTAATTATTCATTGTACGTAGACAATAAATTTATTTATTTATAACTATAGCAAGTTAAATTTAATATTTTTTTCTTGTTTTCTCCACAATGTTCATACTGCTTATATTTTGTAACTTTTTTTCAAATAATATCATATTTAAATTATCCTCCTCAACTCTCATTTAGTTATTGTCCCTTTGCCCTATGCGTTATCTCCTCCATGTCCCTCTAAGTCCCAAGCGAAAGATATCCCTGAACTAAAATGCTTAGTCAGCAAAAATAGTTTTGTGATAGTGTACCTATTTGATAGACTTGCTAACGTCTCTTTATTAGTTTGGATGTAAAGACACTTTATTACTTTGAATGGTAAGGCAGTGTATCACTTTTTTACGATGTGAAGGGATTTAATTCGCATGTTTTATTCAAATATTCAAAGGAATTAATAATATGAATACATTATTATATGGGAAATTATATGATAAGGGAATGGGGAGAATATTCTCTCTATTACTTCTCTCTCCTCCCTTTCTCTCTCCTTTTCTTCTCTCTCCATTCCTTCTCACTCAATTCCTTCTCTAAACCCCCCCTCCCCCCCGCTCTAATAGCTCCCTCTCATCAGGTGATATTGCGTCATTGCAAAGCCTTCAAGTCGTTAGTGACGTCATCATCGCCTTATCAGAAATCAGTCCGTGTCACCCATTAGAGTACTGGCAATTATCTCATTTGTTGGGGTTAGCTCTCAATTGCCGAGTGTAATTATCTTACCGTATGACCAATTTAAAGTGACCATTAAACTATTTGTTCAAGTTTCATCACGTTACTTGGTTAGTGACTGTATTCAGTAGCTTTTCTGCATCCATGAGCTCTGCATCCGCTTTTATTTCTGACTGTTTCTTTCAGTCCCTTGTATTTAATTTCCTTTTGACGTAAGAGATATGAATTTTTGTTTCGAATCTTTAGCTGTACAATTAAATCGTATTAGTAAAAATATATAGGCCGCACTAGCTCCTCTCTATTTCCTGAAATTAAACAAGTGACCTAAAAAGATGTGATTTCAACTATAATTCAATATAATGAACTTGATGTATTTTGACGTCAGAGTCAAGAGTAGAAGTAGGTATGGACACTGCATCACCTTCTGTGTACTGTTGGTGTCATTTTGACGTCAGTGTCAAGAGTAGAAGTAGGTATGGACACTGTATCACCTTCTGTGTACCATTGGTGTCATTTTGACGTCAGAGTCAAGAGTAGAAGTAGGTATGGACACTGCATCACCTTCTGTGTACTGTTGGTGTCATTTTGACGTCAGTGTCAAGAGTAGAAGTAGGTATGGACACTGTATCACCTTCTGTGTACCATTGGTGTCATTTTGACGTCAGTGTCAAGAGTAGAAGTAGGTATGGACACTGTATCACCTTCTGTGTACTATTGGTCTCATTTTGACGTCAGAGTCAAGAGTAGAAGTAGGTATGAACACTGTATCACCTTCTGTGTACCATTGGTGTCATTTTGACATCAGAATCAAGAGTAGAAGTAGGTATGGACACTGTATCACCTTCTGTGTACCATTGGTGTCATTTTGACATCAGAGTCAAGAGTAGAAGTAGGTATGAACACTGTATCACCTTCTGTGTACCATTGGTGTTATTTTGACGTCAGGGTCAAGAGTAGAAGTAGGTATGGACACTGTATCACCTTCTGTGTACCATTGGTGTCATTTTGACGTCAGAGTCAAGAGTAGAAGTAGGTATGGACACTGTATCACCTTCTGTGTACCATTGGTGTCATTTTGACGTCAGAGTCAAGAGTAGAAGTAGGTATGGACACTGTATCACCTCCTGTGTACCATTGGTGTCATTTTGACGTTAGAGTCAAGAGTAGAAGTAGGTATGGATACTGTATCACCTTCTGTGTACCATTGGTGTCATTTTGACGTCAGAGTCAAGAGTAGAAGTAGGTATGGACACTATATCACCTTCTGTGTACCATTGGTGTCATTTTGACGTCAGAGTCAAGAGTAGAAGTAGGTATGGATACTGTATCACCTTCTGTGTACCAGTGGTGTCATTTTGACGTCAGAGTCAAGAGTAGAAGTAGGTATGGACACTGTATCACCTTCTGTGTACCATTGGTGTCATTTTGACGTCAGAGTCAAGAGTAGAAGTAGGTATGGACACTGTATCACCTTCTGTGTACCATTGGTGTCATTTTAACGTTAGAGTCAAGAGTAGAAGTAGGTATGGACACTGTATAAACAGCAATCCAGAATTGATGAAAATATATTTATCTATTGCTATCAAATACAGTGCCACAAAACTATAAACCTTTCATGTACCGTATCTATACCAAATCGTTGCCTATAATTCAAACCTTTTATTTATTCCATATACCTCAGTAAGCATATCCTCTTCAATATTTTGTACCTAAGTATTCCTGTTTCACATTGGAATATTATTCCAACGCCATTCCTGTTACAATAGCTACCATTACTCAAAATAATGTTAGAATGCCTTAGTTCCAGGAATGGCCTGGAATAAGGTGAACAACTCTATAGGAATGATTTGGGAATTAGGTGAGCAACTTCATGTTAAATACTTTTTATTTCTAATTTAATATTTTATTAAAAAAATTATGTTACAAGATATAGTGAATATTATTGACATAATTTATATACTTATTTCATATATTAAATTGAATGAAATTTTTTTATGTATATACTTTCTGAATTTATTATACTTTATACTTTCTATTATAATCGTTATTTTTGTTAGAGTCAAGATACAGTGATTGAATGTTATGAACTATTTGTACATTATTTTAATATATTATTAGGAATATTTTCTTTACCTGTATTTGTTTCACTCTAATTTATACTTGAATTATAAATCGATTTTTAATTTCTCTTAATCTCTCCACTCATCTTCCCACTCTTCCCACTCCGCTTTCCTTTCCCTCCACTCCTCTCCACATCTCTCTTTGTTGGCACTCTGACAAGTCTTCCTCTCCATCATTTTTGTCTAAGGTTGTCGAATCCAATCGGGTGGAAGCCCCAGTGCCAAATTGCCCCACCAAATCCAGACCAATTGTCTCCAATCCCCGCTACTTCAGTTCAATTTTACGTCATTTGTCTTCTGGGCGCATGGATGCGCAAAAGCTGTCATGTGCTTTGTGTGTTCAACTGACAGCATTAGGCATTCTGATGAAGGTACGAGAGTCGCTACGGTTCGTTAGGGAGCTTTTAAGGTGTGCCCAGAGTGCTATGGGGGGCCATAGAAGATTAAAAGGGGAAAGGTATGATGGCGTCATAAAAGATTGAGGAGGAAAGTTATGGTGGGGCCATAGAAGATTAAGGGAGAAGGTTATAATGGGGCCTGGAGTGCTATGTACCTGGAGTGCTATGGGGGGCCATAGAAGATTAAGAAGGGGATGCTATGGTGGGGCCATAGAAGATTAAAAGGAGAGAGGTATGGTGGGGCCATAGTAGATTATGAGAGGAAGTTATGGTGGGCCCATAGAAGATTAAGAAGAGTAACCAACCTTCCAGTCTTATTCCCTTAACATTTCTACCTCATTATATTCCACACAATTAGTTGTATAATATCTCCATTCTTCAAAAGGTTCTTTATATATCATTTTAACAAACAAAATGTAAATAACTTAACTGGGCTATATTTCTAGCCTGGCTATCTCCTTTGTGTTTTTGGCCCATATTTCAAAGGATGAGTCTCCACAAATCATTGCAGAACTCTCCATTCTACTCCTACAGGATTCCATCCTTAAACTTGCGCAATGAATCTGAATTTTTGCCTACAATAAAACATGCGATTGTACTGGCCATGAAGAATGGCTATTTTCTGCCCCTCCTTTCTTTATATCAGTCATGAAGAATGACTATTTTCTGCCCCTCCTTTCTTTATATCAGTCATGAAGAATGGCTATTTTCTGCCCCTCCCTTCTTTATATCAGCCATGAAGAATGGCTATTTTCTGCCCCTCCTTTCTTTATATCAATCATGAAGAATGGCTATTTTCTGCCCCTCCTTTCTTTATATCAGCCATGAAGAATGGCTATTTTTTGCCCCTCCTTTCTTTATATCAGTCATGAAGAATGGCTATTTTCTGCCCCTCCTTTCTTTATATCAGTCATGAAAGGTCAAGGTCAAAGAGGGCAAACTCCTTTTCATTTAAGAAGTTAAAATAATAAAATTTCATGCAACTAGGTAGATTACCTAGCTTATTCTGAACGAAACATATGCTAAAAATTTCGTTCTAGGACTAATAACAAGAAAGTTATGACCTTTCAAAACCTATGGTGATGTCAAGCCATTTTTCCCCTTTTTTCAGAAGTTCACAAGTTCATAACTTTTGACCTATAAGAGCTAGAGAGCTGAGGTTCTCAAAATAGAGTTTTTTGTGCATAAGAATCCTTTGTACTAATTTTCATGCAAATCTGAGGGGGTGTGGCGTCAACTCTTGGTCCACTTGTCCTGGAATGCCCTTAATGGTAAATAAAGTAATTTTTGGCATTATATTCTTTGTAATCAAAATAATAAATCTATAAATATTTTCATTTTGAATTGTTGCCCGAAAAGGTCCTGTTAACAGCAGGAATTTATACAAGGGATTGAAGTAATTGTTCTATGTACGATTTTTTTCAATAAAATTAATATCCTTACTATCCTCGAACAATATACCAATCACGAGTTCCAGAGCACTACTGATGCTGTGATAATTTGGGTATCTGGAAAAAATCCCCCGGAGGAAATAATCCCCAGCGTAAAATATCCCCCCGGAAAAAAACTATAAAATACCCCCAGAAGTCATCTTTGGGCCCAATTTTTCTATTGATACATATATATATATCCCTAGTTTTATTCCTATGGATGTATGAAATTTTAATCAAGCTTCATGCCTAATAAGAAACATCAAATTTATGAGATATATAGTCACTGTAGCTGTGAACTCCTACAGTATAGATCCATAGAAAATAAACAAGAGGTAATATTTGAATAAGTTAAATTTTGGATATAATTTGCACCAAATTTTTCCTGCATCTGTTTATGTTCAATACTTTTTTTATTAAAATCAGTTTATTGCTGTATCGTTTATTCAAATGGTAATACATATTAACTGAATGACATCGTTTGAACATTTATGTGCCTTATTTCTCTATTGAAAGTTATACATCCCTAGTTTCCAATCATTTGCCATCAGTCCATAGTTCAATAGGTAACTAGTTTCTTTCTCCTGTGTATATATAATATTTATAATATCTATTATCTGCATGTATGGTTAATTAAATGTCACAATTACCTAAGGTATAGTTGACTGTAATATAATTTTAAATGGGTAAATCTTCTACGTCAAAGTCTTTTGTATCATAAATCATTTCAGGAATTTCGCTAAAAGCAACTTAGTGCTGGTAACACTCCTCTGAAGAATCGCAAATAATTAGATTTATTGATCAGACTGCGCAATGTTGTAGAAAAATGTGATGAATTAAGTTCTGTTATGGACTACAACAAGGCCTGAGCAAACAATTTAAGATTTTAGTTTTGTATGGCGTATTTACTATTTTCAGATTTTGTGTGACGTTAGATAGCTGCAGTGTTAAAACTTTATATTTATTTATTCAAACTGTTGTAATTTGATGCTATATGCAAATTCTTTTCTTTTTGATATTGTCTTTCTCCTCTTTTTGTAGGTATTTTAGGAAAAAATGAAAATATATATTACATAAAGTATTTTCGACGTTTTTTTCGGGAGGTTATCTTCCGCGGGGGACTTTACCAGCTTACCAGATATTTTACAGTAAAATCCTTTATAGAATACAGTTTTGATATATTAATAATCATTCTCACTCCAGTTATGCAGTAATAGTAAAACCAATAATTAAGCTATGATCATGCATTATATTTTTGATATGACTGACCCTAAACATAACTTTCAGTCATTTGAAAAAAGTCCTACAAAGCCATGTTCAAATATATGCATTATACCTTGAGTTCAGTAAAAAATCATTTTGACACCACTATTTATCCACAGGTTAATTTCACTCCAAATAATATCACGTCATAATTATTTTTTAGTAAACTTTTTTTAATTGATTGTTCGAAACATTTCTAACAAGTAAAATATTCTTTTGAAAATTATTTTTTTAATCACTATTGACTAATAGTATCGATTTTTTTTGTCGATTACGTCTCTTCTATTGTAATACAATCATTGTGAACCGAAATAGCATTATTTTTTTAGGTACCTTTGTTCAATTTAATACTTTTTTAAATGCTGTAACAAAGCTGCAGATGTTGCAATTGAAATGTGATTTCAATTGCAAGCTTTTAGTGAAATGAATAAAAAGTAATGCGTTAGAATTCGCAAAGCGATGGATGAAACATCTAAATGTTACCAGATGGTTTAGAACATTATAGCAATTCAAAACAATGGATACAGCATCTAAATGTTACCTGGTGGTTGATAGCAACGTATACAGCATCTAAATGTTACCTGGTGGTTGATAGCAATGGATACAGCATCTAAATGTTACCTGGTGGTTTAGAGCAATGGATACAGCATCTAAATGTTACCTATGAAAATAAAATCCAGTAAAGGTATCGAATTATTGTAACATAAGCTTCTGTTTCACAATTGAAAACTATTTAGAACTAGATTATGTGCACTCGGTGAAGCGCATACCTTCGCCGCCACATTGACTCGTTCTCTCCCAAAATTTAATTAACTGCTAACTGGATTAATAACCAATCGTCCCACCAAGTTTCATGCAATATGGTTGAATGCTTTTTGAGTTATTGAGTTATAAATGACCTTGACCTTTGACCGAATCGCTTCCTAAATTCTAACAGATGGTTCCTGGACATTGACCAATTGTACCATCAAATTTCAAACAATTTGGTTGAATACTTTTTGAGTTATTGAGTTAAAAATGGCCTTGACCTTGATCTTTGACCTTTGACCCGATCGCTCCCAAAATCTAACAAAATAATTCCTGTATATTAACCAATCATCCCACCAAGTTTCATGCAATATGGTTCAATTCTTTTGAGTTATAAATGATCATGACCTTGACTTTTGACCGGGTCACTCCCAAAATTCTACCAGCAGGTCACTGGACATTGACCATTCGAACATTTTTTCAGTTAAGCGAATAACAAGAAGATGAATAAATAAATAAATATACCACGGCTAAAATATGACCTTCCCGCATTCTGCGAAGATAATTATAGTGGGTTATCATAGTTATTGTTACAGTCATATGTAATATTAATATTCAGCTTATCATAGATACTTGGAACTTTAAATAATATTATTTGAATACATTTTATAGAGCAAAAATGTAAAATGAAATATACCTATTGTTGCATACATTTGTACATTATTTCAATTCATTCGAAGACTATCCATGAATATAACTAAAACATGGAATATTCTCCATTTTAATAATCAATACATAAATTATTCGTAGAGAATTCAGTTGTTTGAATCCCATTCCTTTTGGAATGTATTCCTGTTTCTGTATCTTGGGAGAATTCCAATTAAACGCAACTATAAAACTTGGCAATATAAATGGAATTGTGGACCACTGGTTAGAGTGGTTCATGTTGTGGTTATAGTTATATTGTGGACCACTGGTTAGAGTGGTTCATGTTGTGGTTATAGTTATATTGTGGACCACTGGTTAGAGTGGTTCATGTTGTGGTTATAGTTATATTGTGGACCACTGGTTAGAGTGGTTCATATTGTGGTTATAGTTATATTGTGGACCACTGGTTAGAGTGGTTCATATTGTGGTTATAGTTATATTGTGGACCACTGGTTAGAGTGGTTCATGTTGTGGTTATTGTTATATTAATCCCTTTTTTCCAAAGAATGTTAAACGGTATATCTTTCCATTTTTGAGATTCTACTTCTTCTTACGAATTACCAACCTGTCATATTTTCTGAAACTGAAAAATATATAAATAACAGTTTTTTATAAACAATAAAACTATTATAGACCTTGTAGAAATAGTAAATATACCGAGTATAGTATAAAACTATGAAAACGGTAATGTTGATAGCCTTGTATAGTTCCAGTAGGACTATTCTAATTAAGTGATATGAGAGATTCGTTTCAAATATTTATAAAGGATCCGAACCCTTAAACAGTCATAGGATCTTCCTTTTGATCTAGTTTGGAGTGCATAAAAAGAGTTCAATAGATTGATCTGATACACAATTAACTGATTCAATTTGGCTCCTGGCTGAAAAATCATTGATATTCGAAACGATGTCGACGATTCGTATTCGATTGATGTCCGTGGATAAAAGTATTCAATCTGTTTAATTATGTTCCAACGTGTTCATTAAAGAGTTATTTATTTTAAATCGTTAAAACAAACCACACATTATAGAGCCTCTTTACAATTTCTGTCTGAGAAACGAATTAATTCCCATTAATATTCGATGATATTTTGTTATTATATTCACTTTATTCAGTAAGTGATTGTAACTGACGTGGGCTTTGGTTTTAATTTTAGCTGAGACTGAGTTTTGCTCAATATCTACGGCGTGGTTTTTGTTCTTGTCCTTCTTCTTCTTGTTTTTCTTGGTACTTGAATTTCATTTCACCACTCAAAACATACTATATGCATATTATTCAGGATTGTATCATGTGAAAAATATAGGATCTAATTTATATTGTATTGATCATTTAAGAAAAAATCATTTAAAAAATTCAGTTTTAGTGATGTTCTATCGAAGAAAAGAGTCTCCACATGATATTAATTTCTCAAATTACAGTTTTCTTATTTTCTATCATTTTCAAATCTTACAAATTTGTCATCGTGTACCCAGACCAATTTTATAATATCTAAGCATTACAATTAGTAAAGTTCATTTTTGGGAATGTGAAACTAATATACTGTTAAAATAAAATTACTGATACATTTTTCGCTGACTGTACATCCTGGAATATTTGATCATTTATTTGGTTGTGAATTTTGAGAATTTTCTTCTTTTTAGTAAACTGGTGATTCAGTGTGGCATGCTAAGTGAATTTTTCTGATTTTCCTAAACGTTTCGTATCAAGACTCTATCTATGATAGCAGTGATCGTTTTTCTTCTGCTAAAAGGTGTTTTATTTATTGTGTATGATCTTCCGGATGAGAATATCTCGCCCGTGATGTATTATTTGGTTAGCGTCGCCACCGCCATATACAAGCTGATGTCCTTATTCCGATCTATTGGCTCTCAATTTGCCTCAGCCATATTTCTGTGTGGTGACAGCGTGCAAGAGATACTTCCTAGGTATAGTAGCTTCCTCCACCTTTTGATAAATCAGAGGGACTCTAAGCTGATAAATAGGGCAAACAGAAAGAGTTTAAGTGAGTTAAGGTTTTTGCTCCCTTTGCCACCGTTCTGTAAATACGAAGAATAGAAAGGGTTTCTGGAATTGAAAAATTGTGTTTGGTTTTCAGCGAAGACTGGCTACAACTGTCAACTTTTTTAGGTTCTACGAAAAGGAGTATTCCTACATTCTCAGATTTTTTCCTTCATCTATTCTGAAATTTTTTGGGAGTTGTTGGAATTTTAAATTTGACATTATTAGATAAAAATGTATGAATCATTCTAAATCAATATTCTAGTACTTCTATTTAATTCTTTTGCAAATAAATGATGTAAGTTAAATGGAATTTCCTTTTCTGTTCATCTAAAGAAGGTAATCTTCCACTTCAGATTCTGGCGCAAGAGAAAATATGATTTCCTTTTCTGCAATAGAGTTTCATTAAGTGCAATCATGGCTAACATTTATTACCTGTCTTTGCTACTTAGTTCAGTGAATGAACTAAGTAGCTTGAACTGTAAAACTTGTAAAAAATGGTGAGAACTTGTTGTAAGGTAGTCAGAAATTTGAGTAGTGTACTAAATTTTGAAATGATGTTTATCTGTTTTTAACGCTACTTACAATTGTAGAGGATAGCGCTAGGGTTATGCTCTTCAACTACGAGGTCTTAGATTTTGTGTTAGGTAGACTTGTGGGGTTTATTTACTATCATCTCTTCATTTTCCTCTTAGATTTTGTGTTAGGTAGACTCGTAGGCTTCATTTACTTACTATCACCTCTTCATTTTCCTCTTAGATTTTGTGTTAGGTAGACTCGTAGGCTTCATTTACTATCACCTCTTCATTTTCCTCTTCCATCCGTGAGTGCAGCCACCGGTGCTTGTGTCCCTTTTCGTCACATTCCTTGGTAAGTGACTGCATTCACGGAGTAGCTTTTCTGCATTCATGAACATATATACTGACACAGAAGGTTAATTTATCCATGGTGGCACTTTCTGTCTGTCTACATCTTCGATGTTTCTTGAATTTATTTTCATTTTCAAATCAAAATTATGAAATATCTAAAGGAATATAAAATTTTATATAAATATACACTATCATGAAACAGATCCGAAAAAAAAGATAAAGTAAAGCTAAAAAGATTATCTGGAAACAGTTCTATATTATACAATACTATAAAACTTTCAATAAAAATACATAAATTTAGTCCAAGATTTAATGCCAATCTATTTACTGCCACACTTTCAAACGTGGTTTCAGCGCAACCCATTTCGTTATTAAACCTTCTATCGCACATCACGGTCGAAATTGCAGCTCTCGTTTCGGCTGTCGAATTCTCAAGCGAGATGTTCTGTGGATGAGTTTGGTCGATAAACATTTGTGATGGCGCCCAAGTTCTCTAATAAGCGATATTAGGTCTGTATCAATTGGGAGAGGGGTTGGTTACATTGCGCAAAATGAACCGCGTGATTGGAATGGCTTATCGAACTTCTCGGTGATTTCGAACGGTGCGTTCTTTTTGGGAGATATTTTCATGTGATTTGATATAGTTTTAGTAATGTAGGAAGGGTAAGTTACGAATTATCGGTCTGTTCCATATTTTCGGACGTGTAAGAAAAATTCGCAATAATTATTATTTGATTGTTTATTGGTATCCATGTTACCTGCAGGTATCATGGATTCAAATTGAAATAATTGAAAAATAATTATTAAATATTTCTTCTCATGTCATCGAAAATGTTGAACTGATCTACAATTCGGAACATACCCTAGAAGATTCCATTTTATAATTCTTAAATTTATTTCGTATATTCTGCGATGTGGCCTTTGGTTCCGAAGCAGACGTCAAACCCTCTAAGTTGATATTTAATATAACAATAACTATACTATATATCAAGTAAATGAGACGTTGAAGTTGGAAGAAAACTATCAAGTAATTCTTTATGCAGCTTATTTACTAAGGTTCAAAGCTTCCCGTTTCAATCCAGGTATTTTTTCCAGCACAGGTGTACACTCCTGTGAATTTTCATTCGATAACAGCATTTCCTCTATTTATTCTGTTTAACAATGCGAACATTATAGATTTTTCAAGTCTAAATTTTGCTTCTTTTGTCACGTAGTGGCGATGCTTTTTGACTTACAAGATCTGCTAACAGACAAAAATAGCATGACTTGTATTCTTTTTGCATTCAAATATAATTTTTTTTATGAATATTATTATTTTTTATACTAATAATTATCACTCATTTTTAAAATAGCCAGACTTTTTTTTGGCTCGAATGGTTTTCCGTCACTTTGCCACCTTTTCTGTCACTTTGCCACCTTTTCTGTCACTTTGCCACCTTTTCTGTCACTTCGCAACCTTTTCCGTCACTTCGCAACCTTTTCCGTCACTTTGCCACCTTTTCTGTCACTTTGCCACCTTTTCTGTCACTTCGCCACCTTTTCCGTCACTTCGACACCTTTTCCGTCACTTCGACACCTTTTCCGTCACTTTGCCACCTTTTCCGTCACTTTGCCACCTTTTCCGTCACTCTGCCACCTTTTCCGTCACTTCGCCACCTTTTCTGTCATTTCGCCACCTTTTCCGTCACTTCGCAACCTTTTCCGTCACTTTGCCACCTTTTCTGTCACTTCGCCACCTTTTCCGTCACTTCGCCACCTTTTCCGTCACTTTGCCACCTTTTCCGTCACTTTGCCACCTTTTCCCATCACTTCGCCACCTTTTCCCATCACTTCGCCACCTTTTCCGTCACTTTGCCACCTTTTCCCATCACTTCGCCACCTTTTCCCATCACTTCGCCACCTTTTCCCATCACTTCGCCACCTTTTCCCATCACTTCGCCACCTTTCCCCATCACTTCGCCACCTTTTCCCATCTCCCTCAAATTTTAGTCAATCACGTTTGATCAATGGTCCGTTAAGCCAACCTTAGGAAGAAAGATGTCACCATTTTGCGACAAAAAGAATGATCTACAGCCTTGCTTCCAAAAATCCAAATTCACATCTTCAATATCATATACTTTTTTAGTAAATTGTTATTATTTACCACTGCAGATATTCTCGGTTAGGAAAGAAACTCTTATATAGACACTGAGAGGATTCTTTATAGCGGTATAAAATAGGTCTTATCGAGCAGAGTTATGACCGCTGTATAACTTCGAGTGCGCGTTATTATTGCCGCACCAAAAACTCGCTCTAAGATAATTAACTTTTTAAACAAAATTATCTACACTCACGCCTAATCATTTGTTGCTAATTTTTGAACTGGTTCCTATTGGTTTTCAGTTCAATGTATTTGAAATTGATATCGATAAATGTTGTACAGTATGGTTTCTCCCATTTAGAATATATATATTTTGTCATGTTTCTTTATTGAAATGAAAATGAAATGAAACGTGTTTGGATTTTCGAAAATAGTCAAATAAAACAAACAGATATCGTATCATGGATACGGATACACACTACTAAAGTACAACAGTATCATGGATACAATTCTATAATCGTAATATGGATACAGCTAGTTATCTCCAGTATCATGGATGCAGCTAATGCTTTTCTCTCCAGTATCAGGGATACAGTTAGTTCTCTCCAGCATCATGGATTCAGCTAGTTCTCTCCAGTATCAGGGATACATCCCTTCTCTGTATCAGGGCTACATCCCTTCTCTGTATCAGTGCTACAGCTCTTCTCTGTATCAGTGCTACATCCATTCTCTGTATCAGTGCTACATCCATTCTCTGTATCAGGGCTACATCCCTTCTCTGTATCAGGGCTACATCCCTTCTCTGTATCAGGGCTACATCCCTTCTCTGTATCAGGGCTACATCCCTTCTCTGTATCAGAGCTACAACTCTTCTCTGTATCCCAGGTACCTCTTAACTGCGAATAAAAAGTATCCCTCAACTTCAGACCTATTTCACGGACTTTTGATAAGAAATTAGCTGAAAGTTGAGCGGGTGGAGTCTGCATAATTTAGTACTTATTAAAAATACCCCTGGGGGGTTTTGCCGGGGGAATAACCTACCCCTGCCTCGTGTGCCAAAACAGGGGGAAGACACAAATCAAGACACTACCGGCAGCTCTGTAAAACTTACTAAATTATTAGCATAAAAGTTATAGGGTAAAAACATCGAGAAATATCTACTTGATATTGAAACCAAGAAAATGTAGAGGATTGTACTTTTTCAACGATTGCTTATAGGTGATTATAATAGTGAAAAACTCATAAATTATAAATACATGTTTTTGAACTTTATGAATAGGTTTATTCAAATAGATTAGTTAGTTTCGATCATCAACAGTAGTCACGGTATTTTGAAACTGATATTAGAATTTATAGAAATTGGTGTGTTTGATATTAATATCTTAGAATAATTTTGTAGTTTTGAGAATAATTTTTTATCATTTTAGATTTCAATTTTGATCTATTTGGTCTTTTAGAATTTTGAATTTGAATTGCCAATGTTGTCCCAATATAGCCAATGTTGTCCCAATATCGCCAATGTTGTCCCAATATAGCCAATGTTGTCCCAATATTGCCAATGTTGTCCCAATATAGCCAATGTTGTCCCAATATAGCCAATATGTTGTCCCAATATAGCCAATATGTTGTCCCAATATAGCCAATATGTTGTCCCAATACTGCCAATATGTTGTCCTAATATTGCCAATATGTTGTCCTAATATTGCCAATATGTTGTCCCAATATAGCCAATATGTTGTCCCAATATTGCCAATGTTGTCCCAATATAGCCAATATGTTGTCCCAATATAGCCAATATGTTGTCCCAATATTGCCAATGTTGTCCCAATATTGCCAATGTTGTCTCAATATTGCCAATGTTGTCTCAATATTGCCAATGTTGTCTCAATATTGCCAATGTTGTCCCAATATTGCCAATGTTGTCCCAATATAGCCAATGTTGTCCCAATATAGCCAATGTTGTCCCAATATAGCCAATGTTGTCACAATATTGGCCAAAGAAACACTGCTACTTGGGAAGGTAGAATTTAAAAAATTATGTAATCCACCAACCAAAAGTCAGTCCCCACCTTGATCTCCTATACCGGTGACAGGACAATATCCCCCGTGCAAAAAAAAACCCGCGGTCAAAAACCCCCGTGCAGTATACCCTCCGGACAAAAAAACCCGTGCAATAAACCCCCCGGACAAATAACCCAGGACAAGAACCCCCCAAGTAAAAAACCCCCGGCGCAAAAAACCCCCGGTCAATATAAATAGCCTAATTCAATTTTATTAATTTTTATTAATTTTCATTAATTTTTTATTAATAAAATTACTATATGTTATAAATATAAAGAGATATAGTGCACCTAAGGTTAGGTTAGCGGTCCGATTGGGGGGGGGGGGTTGGGGGGTCCCCCCCCCCTGGCCAGGTTTGATAGTGACAAAATGTATACTGTACTTATTTTTACTATAAAATAGGTAATTGGGTGTACCTTATTTTGCAAAAAAATTGTCATATTTTCGAAGGAAATGTAATTATTATTGGTTCGCATTGAATAATGTTTAATATATTAATAAAAATGAATTATGCTATTTATATAGACCGGGGGTTTTTTGCACCGGGGTTTTTTTGCTTGGGGTTTTTTGTCCGGGGGTATTTGTCCAGGGGGTTTATTGCACGGGGGTTTTTTGTCCGGGGGGTATTTTGCACATGGGGTTTTTGACCGCGGTTTTTTTTTTTTTGCACGGGGGGTTTTTGACCGCGGGTTTTCTTTTGCACGGGGGTTTTTGATCGCGAGTTTTTTTTGCACGGGGGGTTTTTGACCGCGGGTTTTTTTTTTGCACGGGGGTTATTGTCCTGGAATCGGCCCCACCATAACCACCCAATTCTAGCAGTCTAAAGTTTCTAGCTGTACGACTGTCGAACAGAGACAAAGTTGGAAAACTTTTTTAACAACCGGAACATTGGGAAGTGTCACCTTACTTTCTTCCTCCAAAAGAACTCATGTTACATCCTAACTATTCTCCTCTTTCTTCAAGATGTCTATTTTCATTTTAATCTTCAGATTCTGTTTCGGATATTACCTTTAATTTGATTTCAAAATACATTTTTCGTTCAATTTCAAAATATTTTTTTGTTTAATATCAAAATGAATTTTTCGGTCTATTTCCAAATAAATTTTTCGTATAATTTAAAAAAAAAAGAATTTCAAAATGAATTTTTCCTTTCAATTTCAAAATGAAATTTTCGTTCAATTTCATAATAAATTTTTTGGTCAATTACATAAAAAAAACTTATTTAATTTCAAAATAATTTTTTTAAATTTCAAAATAAATTTTTCGTTAAATTTTTAAAATGAATTTTTCGTTTAATTTCAGAATAAATTTTTCGTTTAATTCAAAATATAATTTTTTGGTTTAATTCGAAATATTTTTTTTTTGTGATTCTAAATAATTTTTGGTTTAATTTCAAATTTTAGTTTCAAAATTAAATTTCAATTATAATGAATAATTCGAATTGACTGAATTTCTTCACATGTATATTACTTTCAAAAAAGGCAATTTAAAACGTTCTCTATAATGTGAAACATCTAAGTAGAACATTTATTTTATTAAATAGCCCTTCAAAGTCTATAGAAGTATAACTTATATATTTACTAAATCAAATATTATTCAATTTATATATCTTTTGAAATTATGACAATTATGTGATGTAGGTAGAACATTTTATATAATATAAATTTATGTATCCTCTCTGACGATTAATTTCTGAGCTACAGTTATGGAACTTTTACCAAAAAAAGGCAGCTTTTGAAGAAGGATATTTCTTTAAGGATAACTCGAAAATATATATTTTGAGTTATGACTAGGGTTGTGACAGTATGCGTTTAAAATCATAGATCCCGAAAATATTATAGACGGAGTGAATTAAAGAGTATTGAATGGTTTTAAATCAGCGGTATATAGTATTCGATACCATTTCATTTAGTTTCGTAATGGATATTCTTAAGATCTATGATTTTGAATGCATATTATCTCAACCTTAGTTATGACGACCTTGTCGCAAAAGAGCGATTTAAAAAAAAGTTCAAAGACTAAAAGTAATTAAAATCGTCGAGTTTTTGATATTATTGTACCACTTTTTAATTGGTATCATGGATACCAATTCAAAAAAAGGTAAAATTATAAAAAATTCTAAGATCGATAATATGGAACTGTCCAAAAACTATGAAGTTATCCTATACACAGTTTCTGTGCCCAAATTGAATCAATCTATAGACTATAAAATGCCTGGGGTCAATCTCTTTTATTTTCCATTCCAGTCACCAGATGTCGTTACAGCCAAACTATCGGCTTAGTCTTACTCTCTTAATAAAGTGGCATGGGCTGAAAATGCCACTGCAATATGCCACTTCCATGCACTATGCCGTAACTGTCACAGTTGGACTTCCGTCCAGTTGTTTATAGCAAATAAGAAAGTAAATGACTGAATAAGGGGTCGTAGGCCCTTCTCATGCGTCCCAATTATATATCTGGATTTTACTTCTCTCATTCGTGATCTTTCCTTATTGGATGGATTAGTTAAGCACTTTATTCCCACTTTATTCCCACTTTAGGAGGAATGACTAGAATTCCTATGCTAAATAGTACTCTTTTCAGTCTGCTCTTTTAAATCTACAAGATTGTAAATGAAAACAAATTTGATTGGTTTGAGAGAGTAATTTTTTCCTAAATTTCATAGAAATTTTTGAATAAATGATTTTTAATATGTTTTAGTATATTTAATAGACTATTCTACACCCATTCTTTAAAATGTTATAATTTCTACAGGGTAACGACTCAATTACCGACTGCTTACAGTTACCGTAAAGTGAGTGTTACGTCACGATAGGTTAAATTTTCAACATTCAGATTGACTAGTGACTTACGCCCCTTGTACGGTAACTGTGAGCCTACGGTAATTGAGTAGTTACCCTATAGCATATTACATGTTAACGCCCCTTGTACGGTAACTGTGAGCATACGGTAATTGAGTTGTTACCCTATTACATATTAAATGTTAACGCCCCTTGTACGGTAGCTGTGAGCATACGGTAATTGAGTAGTTACCCTATAACATATTAAATGTTAACGCCCCTTGTACGGTAACTGTGAGCATACTGTAATTGAGTAGTTACCCTATAACATATGAAATGGTCAGTGGTCACCAATGACGGACTAAGGGTACAAATAATATTACGCATTGTGACGGACTAACTAGCTGGGGATAGCTGGCAATTTGTCTATACTGGTCTGACAATTTGGACTAACTGGCACATGTCACAGCACACGTCACAGATAGAGCAAATGTACGACAACTCTCTATCTTCACCACATCTTGATTGTATTGCACTGCCAGACGTATGACAGTTAGTAAATTGAATGTTAAGACTGCATCTGTGATTGTCAACACTAATCCATATTAACTAGTGCTGGGATTAAAACTGGTGCTGGGATTGAAACTAGTGCTGGGATTGAAACTAGTGCTGGGATTGAAACTAGTGTTTGGATTGAAACTAGTGTTTGGATTGAAACTAGTGCTGGGATTGAAACTAGTGCTGGGATTGAAACTAATGCTGGGATTAAAACTAGTGCTGGGATTGAAACTAGTGCTGGGATTGAAACTAGTGCTGGGATTGAAACTAGTGCTGGGATTGAAACTAGTGCTGGGATTGAAACTAGTGCTGGGATTGAAACTAGTGCTGGGATTGAAACTAGTGCTGGGATTGAAACTAGTGCTGGGATTGAAACTAGTGCTGGGATTGAAACTAGTGTTGGGATTGAAACTAGTGCTGGGATTGAAACTAGTGCTGGGATTGAAACTAGTGCTGGGATTGAAACTAGTGCTGGGATTGAAACTAGTGTTTGGATTGAAACTAGTGTTTGGATTGAAACTAGTGTTTGGATTGAAACTAGTGCTGGGATTGAAACTAGTGCTGGGATTGAAACTAGTGCTGGGATTGAAACTAGTGCTGGGATTGAAACTAGTGCTGGGATTGAAACTAGTGCTGGGATTGAAACTAGTGCTGGGATTGAAACTAGTGCTGGGATTGAAACTAGTGCTGGGATTGAAACTAGTGCTGGGATTGAAACTAGTGCTGGGATTGAAACTAGTGCTGGGATTGAAACTAGTGCTGGGATTGAAACTAGTGCTGGGATTGAAACTAGTGCTGGGATTGAAACTAGTGCTGGGATTGAAACTAGTGCTGGGATTGAAACTAGTGCTGGGATTGAAACTAGTGCTGGGATTGAAACTAGTGCTGGGATTGAAACTAGTGCTGGGATTGAAACTAGTGCTGGGATTGAAACTAGTGCTGGGATTGAAACTAGTGCTGGGATTGAAACTAGTGCTGGGATTGAAACTAGTGCTGGGATTGAAACTAGTGCTGGGATTGAAACTAGTGCTGGGATTGAAACTAGTGCTGGGATTGAAACTAGTGCTGGGATTGAAACTAGTGCTGGGATTGAAACTAGTGCTGGGATTGAAACTAGTGCTGGGATTGAAACTAGTGCTGGGATTGAAACTAGTGCTGGTATTGAAACTAGTGCTGGGATTAAACTAGTGCTGGGATTGAAACTAGTGCTGGGATTGAAACTAGTGCTGGGATTGAAACTAGTGCTGGGATTGAAACTAGTGCTGGGATTGAAACTAGTGCTGGGATTGAAACTATTGCTGGGATTAAAACTGGTGCTGGGATTGAAAAAATCGAAATAGATTGAAGTGGCTGCGAAGGTATGCGCTCTACGAGTGTCCATCATCTAGTTTATTTTTGTATTCAATGGATGCTATCATTATCGGAATTATTAAAATTCAATTAAAATCATAATTGTTTGTCTTTAATGAACTCTTTACAAGCTCTGTCATTAAATGTATATACTCAAGTATGTGCCTATGCTATAATATTATCATTATTCAATTAATATAATGTCTATTTATGTATTTCTTTACTTCTTGATTAGCTAGTTCAGTAAATTTTAAAGAGAAGCTATCGCACCACATTCCTAACATGCACGTTAATTTGCATGTTTCATTTGAAATTCAATTTGAAATGAAACACAAAAACCTAACTAGCCGCAAGGCAACTCATTCATTCCATACACGAAACTTCATCTATTTTTGCCAAAAAAAGAAAGAAAGAAGAGGAACAACCTGAACTGAAATTTCCCCCGAAAAACACTATTCTCCATCTAAACTCAATGATAGAGATTTCTTAGCTTCTATAAAAGGTTGATGTTGTTCTAAAGCCAAATGAACGAATAATCAGACTTGTGGGACTCAAACGAAATGTCGTCATAGGAGAAGATTGTTAAACCTTTATATCATAAGGTGACGTATTTTGTCACCTTATTCGGTCTTGAAATTTCGGTCTCAGAATTATATATGACCTCTAAACATAAATAATCATTATGTAGTTTGCTGTATCCGCTAGTTTGTTGTACTGCACACTTCATGATTGTTTAATGACCTGGCAGGGGGGTTAGGAGGACAGCACTTCACCCCGATACATCTAATTCATAAGTTTTATTTATACCTGAGACCGAATATTCAGAGACCGAAATTTCCGCTCAAATTTCATGTTAAATAAATATCAAAACATGTCAAAAATTACTTAAGTTACTCATAATTTCAACTTTTTCTATTATTGTTCTCTAATAACACCATTATAAATTGAGACCGAGTTTTTCGAGACCGAAATTTCCTTGAGCCTACACGGATATCTCAAAAATTCTCGTGTTTTTTTTTGCAGATTCATAATAATTTAGTGCATATATGGTTAACCCTTTCACGCGTGGTGTGTCATATGTGGTACAGTTTAAAGATTTCACTCCACCCGATTTTCATAACTATTAAAAAAATCGATAGTTGAACATGTTGTGTGTCCATATGAGATATATTTTTTTGTTTGAATTGCAATAATGATTAATTTTTTTACTCTTTCAATTTATCAAAATAATATTTCTAAATAGACGTTTTAATTTTCTTAAAGTCTTGATAATTAATAATTACGCCATCTAGCGGTGAAACATCAATCTCCGTTTCTCTTCTCTTGTTTCATGTGATATCGGATTGAAGTAGACTATTTTTTTGTTCAAAAATTTCACATTTTGAAATTCTGATAAAAATTGCGTCAATTTTCTAACTTTTACTTTCTTTTTCAGGTACGTTCCAAATTCAAATTCTTCTGGTAAGTGTTGTTCATTTTTCGTCACTTGTTGAATTGAGTGAAACGTTGATTCGTTATTAAGAAATTGTGAAAAAGTCTCGTGCATCTGACCTCTGGTTTCAATTTGGTGTCCTTTTTATGGGAAGAAGTTCGGAGACGCGGTGAGGGTAAGCGCTAGCACACTCTCTTTTTCTGCATCCCCGCGCTCCAATCAAGGAATCGACTGAAACGAGTATTCCTAATTGCCCCTCTTGGATATTCCCGATGCAAGGGAATGTTTGTTCTGGTGATTGTTGGAATGGGAATTGTTGGAATGGGTGCCCCTTCCTCCGATGTCGCGTATACTTGGAATGGGAATGCGTCTGATTGGAATCGCCATCTGAAATTCTTTTCTTCAGTCGCTAATTATTGATTCCAATGAAGTGAATGAATCTGAAGTTCTATTTTGAAAAATGTTTTGCTGTACTAATTGGGGGTGGAATAAGAATTGGTACAAACCGTAAGCTAATTAAATCTGTCATTGAATTTTCATACTTATCGGAATTTCTTTCTTTTATTATCTGATTTTAATGTCCTGATACTATCAATGAAATACGGGGAATCATACTTGTATATCTTTAAAAAATGAGCAACCATACCTATATATGTTTGTGATAAATCTATCATCTTTCCAATACCCAGTCAAAAAGTTATGGTGTGGTAATAGCAGATTGATAACCTTCTCAATCTTCTATGGCCCCACCATAACTTTCTCTCTCAATCTTCTATGGCCCCACCATAGCTTTCTCTCTCAATCTTCTATGGCCCCACCATAACTTTCTCTCTCAATCTTCTATGGCCCCACCATAACTTTCTCTCTCAATCTTCTATGGCCTCACCATAGCTTTCTCTCTCAATCTTCTATGGCCCCACCATAACTTTCTCTCTCAATCTTCTATGGCCCCACCATAACTTTCTCTCTCAATCTTCTATGGCCCCACTATAACTTTCTCTCTCAATCTTCTATGGCACCACCATAACTTTCTCTCTCAATCTTCTATGGCACCACCATAACTTTCTCTCTCAATCTTCTATGGCACCACCATAACTTTCTCTCTCAATCTTCTATGGCCCCACCATAACTTTCTCTCTCAATCTTCTATGGCCCCACCATAACTTTCTCTCTCAATCTTCTATGGCCCCACCATAACTTTCTCTCTCAATCTTCTATGGCCCCACTATAACTTTCTCTCTCAATCTTCTATGGCCCCACTATAACTTTCTCTCTCAATCTTCTATGGCCCCACCATAACTTTCTCTCTCAATCTTCTATGGCCCCACCATAACTTTCTCTCTCAATCTTCTATGGCCCCACCATAACTTTCTCTCTCAATCTTCTATGGCCCCACCATAACTTTCTCTCTCAATCTTCTATGGCCCCACCATAACTTTCTCTCTCAATCTTCTATGGCCCCACCATAACTTTCTCTCTCAATCTTCTATGGCCCCACTATAACTTTCTCTCTCAATCTTCTATGGCACCACCATAACTTTCTCTCTCAATCTTCTATGGCACCACCATAACTTTCTCTCTCAATCTTCTATGGCACCACCATAACTTTCTCTCTCAATCTTCTATGGCCCCACCATAACTTTCTCTCTCAATCTTCTATGGCCCCACCATAACTTTCTCTCTCAATCTTCTATGGCCCCACCATAACTTTCTCTCTCAATCTTCTATGGCCCCACCATAACTTTCTCTCTCAATCTTCTATGGCCCCACCATAACTTTCTCTCTCAATCTTCTATGGCCCCACCATAACTTTCTCTCTCAATCTTCTATGGCCCCACCATAACTTTCTCTCTCAATCTTCTATGGCCCCACCATAACTTTCTCTCTCAATCTTCTATGGCCCCACCATAACTTTCTCTCTCAATCTTCTATGGCCCCACCATAACTTTCTCTCTCAATCTTCTATGGCCCCACTATAACTTTCTCTCTCAATCTTCTATGGCACCACCATAACTTTCTCTCTCAATCTTCTATGGCAACACCATAACTTTCTCTCTCAATCTTCTATGGCCCCACCATAACTTTCTCTCTCAATCTTCTATGGCCCCACCATAACTTTCTCTCTCAATCTTCTATGGCCCCACCATAACTTTCTCTCTCAATCTTCTATGGCCCCACCATAACTTTCTCTCTCAATCTTCTATGGCCCCACCATAACTTTCTCTCTCAATCTTCTATGGCCCCACCATAACTTTCTCTCTCAATCTTCTATGGCCCCACCATAACTTTCTCTCTCAATCTTCTATGGCCCCACCATAACTTTCTCTCTCAATCTTCTATGGCCCCACTATAACTTTCTCTCTCAATCTTCTATGGCACCACCATAACTTTCTCTCTCAATCTTCTATGGCACCACCATAACTTTCTCTCTCAATCTTCTATGGCCCCACCATAACTTTCTCTCTCAATCTTCTATGGCCCCACCATAACTTTCTCTCTCAATCTTCTATGGCCCCACTATAACTTTCTCTCTCAATCTTCTATGGCACCACCATAACTTTCTCTCTCAATCTTCTATGGCACCACCATAACTTTCTCTCTCAATCTTCTATGGCCCCACCATAACTTTCTCTCTCAATCTTCTATGGCCCCACTATAACTTTCTCTCTCAATCTTCTATGGCACCACCATAACTTTCTCTCTCAATCTTCTATGGCCCCACCATAACTTTCTCTCTCAATCTTCTATGGCCCCACCATAACTTTCTCTCTCAATCTTCTATGGCCCCACCATAACTTTCTCTCTCAATCTTCTATGGCCCCACCATAACTTTCTCTCTCAATCTTCTATGGCACCACCATAACTTTCTCTCTCAATCTTCTATGGCCCCACCATAACTTTCTCTCTCAATCTTCTATGGCCCCACCATAACTTTCTCTCTCAATCTTCTATGGCCACACTATAACTTTCTCTCTCAATCTTCTATGGCCACACTATAACTTTCTCTCTCAATCTTCTATGGCCCCACTATAACTTTCTCTCTCAATCTTCTATGGCACCACCATAACTTTCTCTCTCAATCTTCTATGGCACCACCATAACTTTCTCTCTCAATCTTCTATGGCACCACTATAACTTTCTCTCTCAATCTTCTATGGCCCCACTATAACTTTCTCTCTCAATCTTCTATGGCCCAACCATAACTTTTTCTCTCAATCTTCTATGACCCCATCATGTCTTTCTCTCTCAATCTTCTATGGCCCCACCACAACCCCCTCTCAATCTTCTATGGCCCCACCATAACTTTCTCTCTCAATCTTCTATGGCCCCACCATAACTTTCTCTCTCAATCTTCTATGGCCCCACCATAACTTTCTCTCTCAATCTTCTATGGCCCCACCATAACTTTCTCTCTCAATCTTCTATGGCACCACCATAACTTTCTCTCTCAATCTTCTATGGCCCCACCATAACTTTCTCTCTCAATCTTCTATGGCCCCACCATAACTTTCTCTCTCAATCTTCTATGGCCACACTATAACTTTCTCTCTCAATCTTCTATGGCCACACTATAACTTTCTCTCTCAATCTTCTATGGCCCCACTATAACTTTCTCTCTCAATCTTCTATGGCACCACCATAACTTTCTCTCTCAATCTTCTATGGCACCACCATAACTTTCTCTCTCAATCTTCTATGGCACCACTATAACTTTCTCTCTCAATCTTCTATGGCCCCACTATAACTTTCTCTCTCAATCTTCTATGGCCCAACCATAACTTTTTCTCTCAATCTTCTATGACCCCATCATGTCTTTCTCTCTCAATCTTCTATGGCCCCACCACAACCCCCTCTCAATCTTCTATGGCCCAACCATAACTTTTTCTCTCAATCTTCTATGACCCCATCATGTCTTTCTCTCTCAATCTTCTATGGCCCCACCACAACCCCCTCTCAATCTTCTATGGCCCCACCATAACTCACCTCCTCTCCAGAGTTATGTCAGGTCTCCATTAGACCTCTTACCAAACTCTTGAGTTACAAAGATGGATAGGAGAGATATGCCTGCTAATTAGGATCTACTGGCCCACAGTCACGGTCATAGATAGAGGGGCTCTATTAGGGTCAAATACGAGTTATCGAACAGTTCCATGTTTTCGACCATGCAAGAAAATGCCCGAAAAGGTCCTGTAATATACAGGACTTTATAAAGGGCCGTACACACGTGGGTTTAAAGTCTTTCTACCAGACTTTTTGCTAAGCTCCTCCTACTTTTTCCACGAGAATAAAAGAAAAAACGATATAATTATTATTTGATATATTAATAACTGCAGGTATCATAGATACCAACTAAAAATAAATAATAATTATGTCGTTTTATTTTTCGTGGAAAAAGTAGGAGGAGCTTAGCAAAAAGTCTGGTGGAAAGACTTAAAAAACCCTACGTGTGTACGGCCCTCAAAAAGAGCTTGAATAAGTACACTTGTAAAATCTACTTTTAATTCTTTTAATGTATTTTATGTTTTTTACTTCTCAATAAATGTATTTCATTGTTTCATATATTATTTTACTCATTCTAATTTGAATCCTACATGAATCATCGATACCAATTAAAATAACTATAATTTTTTTTTCTTATATGATCGATAATGTGGAACCGTCCGATAACTCGGGAACTAACCCTATAATATTTTAAAGCAAACAAAATTATTTAAAAGAAAATGTAAATGGTGTATATCTTAAATATTTGTACGTAATTTTAAATAACATTATATGTTATAATTACCCTTACGTAATAAATGAATTAATTCATAACGTTGCATTACAAATTACATTGAATTATTTATATTCAGTTACGTTATATATACCGTAACGTAATTCAAAACGTTACGTTATTTAATTGAAGATTATAATGTTACAGTATCCATACCATTACGTTACGGTTAATAATTATAACTAGGGTTGTAACAATATGCTTTTAAAATCATAGACCCTGAAAATATTATAGACGGAGGGAATTAAAGAGTATTGAATGGTTCTACACCAGCGGTATAGAGTATTCGATACCATTTCATTTCGTCTGTGATATTCTTAAGATCTATTATTTTAAAAGCATATCGTCACAACCTCACAACCCTAATAATAGGGTAACTATATAAGTAACGTTATAATTAACGCAATCACAATAACGTCTAGTCAATAAAAAATTAAAATCGTTATAGGTAACTCTTCTTCATTAGGTTTCACTGTGGCTAGATATCATGTGTCTATCTTGGTGTGTCTAATCCGGGGCTTACCATTCACTTTACCCCTAATGGTGTGTGACTCCTGTATTCGGAAAGGCATTTGATGGCGGATTAGCCCCCTAATGGTACAGGGTACCCAGGGAGAAAGCTATGGTGGGGCATTTAAAATCTAGTCGGTACCTATGATATCCTTTATTGCCTTACCAAAACTTTTAATTTTGTTTTACATTTTTTCCATATTTCATAATAATTTATTTGACGTAGCCGGACCTAAGATATTCAATATATTCCAGTTGGTCCACTGTTTAGATTCCAGTTGGTCCACTGTTTGAATTCCAGTTGGTCCACTGTTTAGATTCCAGTTGGTCCACTGTTTGGATTCCAGTTGGTCCACTGTTTGAATTCCAGTTGGTCCACTGTTTGAATTCCAGTTGGTCCACTGTTTGGATTCCAGTTGGTCCACTGTTTGAATTCCAGTTGGTCCACTGTTTGGATTCCAGTTGGTCCACTGTTTGAATTCCAGTTGGTCCACTGTTTGGATTCCAGTTGGTCCACTGTTTGGATTCCAGTTGGTCCACTGTTTAGATTCCAGTTGGTCCACTGTTTGGATTCCAGTTGGTCCACTGTTTGGATTCCAGTTGGTCCACTGTTTGGATTCCAGTTGGTCCACTGTTTAGATTCCAGTTGGTCCACTGTTTAGATTCCAGTTGGTCCACTGTTCAGATTCCAGTTGGTCCACTGTTTGAATTCCAGTTGGTCCACTGTTTAGATTCCAGTTGGTCCACTGTTTAGATTCCAGTTGGTCCACTGTTTGGATTCCAGTTGGTCCACTGTTTGAATTCCAGTTGGTCCACTGTTTAGATTCCAGTTGGTCCACTGTTTGGATTCCAGTTGGTCCACTGTTTAGATTCCAGTTGGTCCACTGTTTAGATTCCAGTTGGTCCACTGTTTGGATTCCAGTTGGTCCACTGTTTAGATTCCAGTTGGTCCACTGTTTAGATTCCAGTTGGTCCACTGTTTGGATTCCAGTTGGTCCACTGTTTGGATTCCAGTTGGTCCACTGTTTGGATTCCAGTTGGTCCACTGTTTAGATTCCAGTTGGTCCACTGTTTGGATTCCAGTTGGTCCACTGTTTGAATTCCAGTTGGTCCACTGTTTAGATTCCAGTTGGTCCACTGTTTGGATTCCAGTTGGTCCACTGTTTAGATTCCAGTTGGTCCACTGTTTAGATTCCAGTTGGTCCACTGTTTGGATTCCAGTTGGTCCACTGTTTGAATTCCAGTTGGTCCACTGTTTAGATTCCAGTTGGTCCACTGTTTGGATTCCAGTTGGTCCACTGTTTAGATTCCAGTTGGTCCACTGTTTAGATTCCAGTTGGTCCACTGTTTAGATTCCAGTTGGTCCACTGTTTGGATTCCAGTTGGTCCACTGTTTAGATTCCAGTTGGTCCACTGTTTAGATTCCAGTTGGTCCACTGTTTAGATTCCAGTTGGTCCACTGTTTGGATTCCAGTTGGTCCACTGTTTGGATTCCAGTTGGTCCACTGTTTGGATTCCAGTTGGTCCACTGTTTGGATTCCAGTTGGTCCACTGTTTGGATTCCAGTTGGTCCACTGTTTAGATTCCAGTTGGTCCACTGTTTAGATTCCAGTTGGTCCACTGTTTAGATTCCAGTTAGTCCACTGTTTGGATTCCAGTTGGTCCACTGTTTGGATTCCAGTTGGTCCACTGTTTGAATTCCAGTTGGTCCACTGTTTAGATTCCAGTTGGTCCACTGTTTGGATTCCAGTTGGTCCACTGTTTAGATTCCAGTTGGTCCATTGTTTAGATTCCAGTTGGTCCACTGTTTGGATTCCAGTTGGTCCACTGTTTAGATTCCAGTTGGTCCATTGTTTAGATTCCAGTTGGTCCACTGTTTAGATTCCAGTTGGTCCACTGTTTAAATTCCAGTTGGTCCACTGTTTGGATTCCAGTTGGTCCACTGTTTGGATTCCAATTGGTCCACTGTTTGGATTCCAGTTGGTCCACTGTTTGGATTCCAGTTGGTCCACTGTTTAGATTCCAGTTGGTCCACTGTTTGGATTCCAGTTGGTCCACTGTTTGGATTCCAGTTGGTCCACTGTTTGGATTCCAGTTGGTCCACTGTTTGGATTCCAGTTGGTCCACTGTTTGGATTCCAGTTGGTCCGCTGTTTGGATTCCAGTTGGTCCATCAAACTGATCCCTCTACAGCAACATATCCCCCTCTCCTTCTGTTTCTAGAACCAGTTCGTTCTATCTCTAAAAGTTGATCCTGTACACTTTCCTTTCATGTAATCCACTGCACTAACTCTCTAGCTGTCTTACTTATTTAAATGAAGACCAATTGCTTTCTGTGTCCATCCGAAACAAAAACACACCGCGTTTCAACTCAATATATTCGACCGGGCTCCAGTTAGTCTCTGCACAGTCGTTTCCATCTTTCCAAGCCTTTATAATGGTGAGAGAATAGGGCTGCAACTCGCCGTACAGTCGGATTTGCATGAAGTGGACGAAATGACGTGAATTTGAAACTCGAGTGTTTTGAACCTTAGTCCCCAAATTCATGAAATATGTACAGAGTGATATTTTATTTAGTTTTTATCGAATCTCATCAGCGTAAAAGGACTCGACTGTGACAATTCAAGGGCCTGCTTTTAACCAACCACTTTCGCTTTTTCGTTCGAATCCTTTATTGCTCTTGTAATCATATTCAGTTACTCAAACTGAGTATGAAAACCGATTTATTTGACAATAATAAACTGTTCATAGATCACCCACAGTATATAAAATTATTGTTTTCTAATCATTACCCTTCGCAGACCTTGGATGGTTATATTTTTGGCGGCACTTATTGATTTATCATCTTGTTATTCGTTCAACTCAAAAGATCTTCAACCAAATTGGTTGAAATTTGGTGGGACGATATTCCAGAAACCATTTGACTACATTTTTGGAAGCGCTCGGGTTAAAGATCAAAGGTCAAGGTCATTTATAACTCAATAACACAAAATATTCAACCAAATTGTCTGAAATTTGATGGGATGATTGGTCATTATCCATGAACCGTTTTATTAGATTTTAGGAGTGAACAGGTTAAAGTTGAAGGTTATTTATAAGCTGTGGCGAAGGCATGCTCTCTGCGAGTGCACGTCATCTAATTTATAATTCGTGATTTCGTTAACGAATTCGGAAGAAACATGATTGTTCGTCATTTTCCCAATGTCTCTTCAACTTTTTATCCGTTTCGGACTGTTTTTGGGAGCGTAGCGTTATGTCAGTGTCACTGGCACATGTAACTCCTATTTTTAAACTCTATCCTTCATAGCTCGCAAATCTGCAGATCAAATTCACTTAATTGGATAAAAGTCGGAACAGTTTTACAGGCGCAACATTTGTTCAACATTTGTTCTGTGAATATTCAAACTTTGAACATGAGTTCAGTATTTGAAGCTCTAACGTTTTAACATTTGCAGTTTTTTAACATTTGCAGTTTTTTAACATTTGCAGTTTTAACATATGTTGATCATTTCCCCTCTCAATCTTCCATAACCCCCACCATAACTTTTTCTCTGGGTGCACCACAGTCATCCATCTTCATAATTTGCGAACATTTTTTTTTTCGCCTTATACAATTTTGGCCCTTTTTCAAATGTTCATTTCATTTTGATAAATGTATGGTCTTATTTTCCTGCTTATTTTCCTATTAGCATCAAAAACTATACTTTTGGGCGTATATTCTAAAAAAGGTTAATGACGTAACTGTTTATTCAAATAAATTTAATTGAAATTATACAAAATAATCCAAACACCACATAGTCAATTGATGCAATGACTGTCCGTGTGATGGCGCTGTCTCTTTGCATTGGCTATCATTGTCCGTGTGATGGCGCTGTCTCTTTGCATTGGCTATCATTG
The DNA here is from genome assembly GCA_947561585.1 of Caprella mutica. NCBI lineage: Eukaryota > Metazoa > Arthropoda > Malacostraca > Amphipoda > Caprellidae > Caprella > Caprella mutica. The sequence continues at coordinate 94,692 of CANNZV010001001.1, forward strand.
TCCGTGTGATGGCGCTGTCTCTTTGCATTGGCTATCATTGTCCGTGTGATGGCGCTGTCTCTTTGCATTGGCTATCATTGTCAGTGTGATGGCACTGTCTTTTTGCATTGGCTATCATTGTCAGTGTGATGGCGCTGTCTCTTTGCATTGGCTATCATTGTCAGTGTGATGGCGCTGTCTCTTTGCATTGGCTATCATTGTCAGTGTGATGGCGCTGTCTCTTTGCATTGGCTATCATTGTCAGTGTGATGGCACTGTCTCTTTGCATTGGCTATCATTGTCAGTGTGATGGCACTGTCTCTTTGCATTGGCTATCATTGTCAGTGTGATGGCACTGTCTCTTTGCATTGGCTATCATTGTCAGTGTGATGGCACTGTCTCTTTGCATTGGCTATCATTGTCAGTGTGATGGCGCTGTCTCTTTGCATTGGCTATCATTGTCAGTGTGATGGCTCTGTCTCTTTGCATTGGCTATCATTGTCAGTGTGATGGCGCTGTCTCTTTGCATTGGCTATCATTGTTAGTGTGATGGCGCTGTCTCTTTGCATTGGCTATCATTGTTAGTGTGATGGCGCTGTCTCTTTGCATTGGCTATCATTGTCAGTGTGATGGCGCTGTCTCTTTGCATTGGCTATCATTGTCAGTGTGATGGCGCTGTCTCTTTGCATTGGCTATCATTGTCAGTGTGATGGCGCTGTCTCTTTGCATTGGCTATCATTTTGTGTCAAGAATCCCAATATTCGGTTAAAATTAATATTAAATTATCTATCATAGAATTTTTATTCAGGTAAGCGAATTAATGAATAGTTACATAATAATTTAAAGATAATTATTTCGTACTTATATAGGAAGCAAAAATTACAGCTTACGTAATTACAAAAAGAATTTTTAATAAGTTTTTAATTGGGTATTTTTGTAGGTTTAAATTGCCTAATATCATTAAAACTGCTAGGATGACTTGACAGTTTTAATTGCTACTTATGATAACTATAAAAAAGACTATTAAACGATACAATTCGAAATATTATCCTTATTCTATTTATTATACCATTACTCTAATTTTAAGTAAATAGGAGTATTATATTTTAGTCGTTATATAAGGTTTAGGCTATTGAAACTATATAAAATGATGCAGCTAAAGGCTATTATGTTAATAAATTGAATAGAAATTCAACCTTAAATACTGCAGTGGAATAATAATCTAGGGTAAGCTCCGAGTTATTGGACAGTTCTATATTTTCGATCTATCATACTTAGAATAGAAAAAATGTAGAGGCGGGGAAGGTATGCACTCTAAGATTGACCGTTCTAGTTGTTAGATACTTGAAACATAAATTATATTACGAAGCAGTTTCTCCATGGAGAAAGTTATAGTTTAACCATTGGAAGTTATGGTGGGGCCATAGTATATTATGGTGGGCGATAGTAGGTTATGGTGGGGCCATAGTATATTATGGTGGGCGATAGTAGGTTATGGTGGGGCCATAGTATATTATGGTGGGCGATAGTAGGTTATGGTGGGGCCATAGTATATTATGGTGGGGCCATAGTATATTATGGTGGGCGATAGTAGGTTATGGTGGAGCCATAGTATATTATGGTGGGCGATAGTAGGTTATGGTGGGGCCATAGTATATTATGGTGGGCGATAGTAGGTTATGGTGGGGCCATAATAGTACATGGTGGATTGGTGGGGACATAGCACATTAAAGTGTGGCCATAGAAGATTAGCTTGCATCCCCTCATAATCTTCTATGTCCCCACCATAACTTTCTCTCTCAATCACCACAATAATATAAAGTGAATTATAAGTTATTATTTACCTCCATATCTTGATTTTCCTTTTTCTATCTTTGTTGTGATTTGGTAAGTTTGTAGTTAGCAATTAGGCGTCTTGCGTGTGTCGCAACTTACCTCGATGCTATAATGACGCAGTAACTTCAGTACTATGCAAACACTCATTAGTTCAATAACTTCTGACGCTTCATTAAATGGAACAAAAAACCACCTTATTGTGACGCAAATGGTAATTCTGACGTTAAATTATACTATGACGGCGAATTCTACTGTGACGCCAAACTCTACTTGGACGTTAAATTCGACTGTGACGTCAAATTTCTAATGTGACGTCAGATTTCTAATGTGACGTCAGATTCTACTCTGATGTCAATTCTACTTTAAAGTAAAATTCTACGCTGACGTCAAATTCTACGATGACGTTAAATTCTATCATGACGTTAATTTCTACCATGACGTTAATTTCTACCGTAATTTGACGTCAAATTCTACTGTGACGTTAAATTCTACCATGACGTCAAATTCTACTTTGACGTTAAATTCTACTCTGACGTTGAATTCTAACGTGACGTTAAATTCTACGCTGACGTCACAGAATTGGTATCAAATAATATATAATCTACATCAGAAGTTTATATATTTATTAATATCTAATTGATTTTTTTTTCATAATTTTGACACAATTTCATTTTCCAAATTTGTTTCGGTTAGCTACTGAGAGTCGTATGCTCATGACTGCCAAGTAGCTACTCAGTGTTTCTGAGGCCTAGACAGTAGATGTGTTTTTCATTACAAGAAACACTGTATCATCCGCTATATAGTTGCTGAGTCAGCAAAAAGAAAGAGGGAAAGGAAGAGTATTGTCTTGTTGATGAAACTATGAGTGTACCCAGGGGAAGAGTTATGGTGGGGGTATAGGAGATTAAGGTGGGGAAATAGAAACAATGGCAACGATGAAGTTATGGTGGGGGTATAGGAGATTAAGGTGGGAAAATAGAAACAATGGCAACGATGCAGTTATGGTGGGGGTATAGGAGATTAAGGTGGGAAAATAGAAACAATGGCAACGATGAAGTTATGGTGGGGGTATAGGAGATTAAGGTGTAACCAGAAAAAGTTATCGTGGGATTATAAAATAATCTAAACCTATTTATTAACAGTTATATTATTAAAATATAAACTATATTATAATTATATATGAAATATTATGATTATATTAATAAAATAATATAGATATGAATAGCATTTTATTATTTGGAATCATTTTCTCACAATGTGAAAATTTGATCTCTAAAACTTTCATGGATCAAAAATATGAGCGGCTTAAGTGTCTGTCTGTCCGTCACACTAACCTAATAATACGCTTGGCAAACAGCTGATAGCAAGGATAGGAAATTATTCTGATATCAGTTCAATAAATGGTTTGTGTTTGTCTGTCCGTCACACTAACCTAATAATACGCTTGGTAAGCAGCTGATAGCATGGATAGGAAATTATTCTGATATCAGTTCAATGAATGGTTTGTGTCTGTCTGTCCGTCACACTAACCTAATAATACGCTTGACAAGCAGCTGATAGCATGGATAGGAAATTATTCTGATATCAGTTCAATAAATGGTTTGTGTCTGTCTGTCCGTCACACTAACCTAATAATACGCTTGACAAGCAGCTGATAGCATGGATAGGAAATTATTCTGATATCAGTTCAATAAATGGTTTGTGTCTGTCTGTCCGTCACACTACCCTAATAATACGCTTGGCAAGCAGCTGATAGCATGGATAGGAAATTATTCTGATATCAGTTCAATAAATGGTTTGTGTCTGTCTGTCCGTCACACTAACCTAATAATACGCTTGATAAGCAGCTGATAGCATGGATAGGAAATTATTCTGATATCAGTTCAATAAATGGTTTGTGTCTGTCTGTCCGTCACACTAACCTAATAATACGCTTGGCAAGCAGCAGATAGCATGGATAGGAAATTATTCTGATATCAGTTCAATAAATGGTTTGTGTCTGTCTGTCCGTCACACTAACCTAATAATACGCTTGGCAAGCAGCTGATAGCATGGATAGGAAATTATTCTGATATCAGTTCAATAAATGGTTTGTGTCTGTCTGTCCGTCACACTAACCTAATAATACGCTTGGCAAGCAGCAGATAGCATGGATAGGAAATTATTCTGATATCAGTTCAATAAATGGTTTGTGTCTGTCTGTCCGTCACACTAACCTAATAATACGCTTGACAAGCAGCTGATAGCATGGATAGGAAATTATTCTGATATCAGTTCAATAAATGGTTTGTGTCTGTCTGTCCGTCACACTAACCTAATAATACGCTTGACAAGCAGCTGATAGCATGGATAGGAAATTATTCTGATATCAGTTCAATAAATGGTTTGTGTCTGTCTGTCCGTCACACTAACCTAATAATACGCTTGGCAAGCAGCTGATAGCATGGATAGGAAATTATTCTGATATCAGTTCAATAAATGGTTTGTGTCTGTCTGTCCGTCACACTAACCTAATAATACGCTTGGCAAGCAGCAGATAGCATGGATAGGAAATTATTCTGATATCAGTTCAATAAATGGTTTGTGTCTGTCTGTCCGTCACACTAAACCTAATAATACGCTTGGCAAGCAGCTGATAGCATGGATAGGAAATTATTCTGATATCAGTTCAATAAATGGTTTGTGTCTGTCTGTCCGTCACGCTAACCTAATAATACGCTTGGCAAGCAGCTGATAGCATGGATAGGAAATTATTCTGATATCAGTTCAATAAATGGTTTGTGTCTGTCTGTCCGTCACACTAACCTAATAATACGCTTGGCAAGCAGCTGATAGCATGGATAGGAAATTATTCTGATATCAGTTCAATAAACGGTTTGTGTCTGTCTGTCCGTCACACTAACCTAATAATACGCTTGACAAGCAGCTGATAGCATGGATAGGAAATTATTCTGATATCAGTTCAATAAATGGTTTGTGTCTGTCTGTCCGTCACACTAACCTAATAATACGCTTGGCAAGCAGCTGATAGCATGGATAGGAAATTATTCTGATATCAGTTCAATAAATGGTTTGTGTCTGTCTGTCCGTCACACTAACCTAATAATACGCTTGGCCAGCAGCTGATAGCATGGATAGGAAATTATTCTGATATCAGTTCAATAAACGGTTTGTGTCTGTCTGTCCGTCACACTAACCTAATAATACGCTTGGCAAGCAGCTGATAGAATGGATAGGAAATTATTCTGATATCAGTTCAATAAATGGTTTGTGTCTGTCTGTCCGTCACACTAACCTAATAATACGCTTGACAAGCAGCTGATAGCATGGATAGGAAATTATTCTGATATCAGTTCAATAAATGGTTTGTGTCTGTCTGTCCGTCACACTAACCTAATAATACGCTTGACAAGCAGCTGATAGCATGGATAGGAAATTATTCTGATATCAGTTCAATAAATGGTTTGTGTCTGTCTGTCCGTCACACTAACCTAATAATACGCTTGGCAAACAGCTGATAGCATGGATAGGAAATTATTCTGATATCAGTTCAATAATTGGTTTCAATAACTAAACTAAATGTTATTTTATTCAGTTTAAAATATTGGAGTAAAAGCGGAGTCAGGGATAATAATTATTACATAAATTCAACTACCATCAGTGAACATAAAATATAGTGAAAATACCGTTAATTTAACTCTACTATATTATAATAGGAAACTAATCACGGTTATACAATATACACATTAGTAATACTACCTATCAATGATATCTATCATCCTTTTTGCGATATACAGTGTGTGTACAATGAGTACATAGTATACACTAATTTCTCTAAAGCCCCGTTTACACGCTACGATAAATTGTAGCGATTTATTGAACACAGATATCGTAACAATTTATCAGATGATTGAAACAGTGTTTACACGCAACGATTTTACTTCAATATTTTTAGTCTTTACTAACCGTCATGGAAGGAACATTATGATGGTCTGCATTTGGAATGTGTTTAGCATTATATATTGAGTTAGATTGTAACGATTTATTGGAACCTTGTTTACACGTTCAAATTTGTTGTTACGATTCGTATAAATTTGAGCCTGCTAGCACCAATCACACAATCCAATTCCAACTCCAATAAATCGCTACGATCACCTGTTTACACGTAATTATAAATTGTAACAACCTCTTCATTACGATAAATCGCTCCAATTTATCGTAGCGTGTGAACGGGCCTCAATACTTCCCATTTTCTATCACTGTTTCACAGTTTTGTAATCATTTCAGCGTCGGTTATTTGATTTATTTCAAACTTTCCAGTGGTTAGAAATGAAGCTATAGCTATTGCTGTGATTGACCAACTACCCAAATGGTTAACCACCCATTAGATGGTTAACAAACCATTAGATGGTTAACCAACCATTAGATGGTCAACCAACCATTAGATGGTTAACCAACCATTAGATGGTTAACCAACCATTAGATGGTTAACCAACCATTAGATGGTTAACCAACCATTAGATGGTTAACCAACCATTAGATGGTTGACAGCCCATTAGATGGTTGACAGCCCATTAGATGGTTGACAGCCCATTAGATGGTTGACAGCCCATTAGATGGTTAACCACCCATTAGATGGTTGACAGCCCATTAGATGGTTGACAGCCCATTTAATGGTTGACAGCCCATTTAATGGTTGACAGCCCATTTAATGGTTGACAGCCCATTTAATGGTTGACAGCCCATTTAATGGTTGACAGCCCATTTAATGGTTGACAGCCCATTTAATGGTTGACAGCCCATTTAATGGTTGACAGCCCATTTAATGGTTTACTAACCCATTGAATGGTTTACTAACCCATTGAATGGTTCACTAGCCCATTAAAATCTGTGCTCTGTGACTGCAGAAAGCTACTCAGTGCTAGCAGCTTTCCATTACAACAGTCGTTCGTTTCGACTAATTCAACTTTCGTTATTTTATAGCAGTCTTTTATAGGTAGAATGCGTGGCTGCTTTCAGTTCTATAGGTTAATTCAATGTACTTGCTCAGATACACTTACTGTCCAGTATTAAACACTTCAAAGAGTCAAATACACCATTGCACAGAGATATTTCGTAATAGACGCTAGGGGCTTCGATCCTATATAAGCGAAGTGAATTCTGTGTATTGAATGATTTTGGTAAAGTTATGTCTTTTCTTGGCCAAGTCATTATAATATAAATTAATGTTGTGAGTGTTACTACGTGACACTGTTATATGATGGCTGTTACAGTCTTCTTAATAACGTATAATAATAACGTATAATAATAACGATTTTAATGACTATTTTAATAACGATTTTTACTTTGTAACGTTAGGTTTACATCACAGTGTGAGTTATATTGTCTCTAATTATAAAACTAATTGCTGTAGTGTTGAACCGGTCTCTACGTTTTAATGGACGTTGTTACGTTGTAGGTAGAATGTTATGCTGCATTGGACGTTGTTACGTTGTAGATATGATGTTATGCTGCATTGGACGTTGTTACGTTGTAGATATGATGTTATGCTGCATTGGACGTTGTTACGTTGTAAATAGAATGTTACGTTGTAAATTGAAAGTTATGTTTAATTGGACGTTATCACGTTGTGGGTGAAAGTTTACGTTGCACTGGACGTTATCACGTTGTAGGTGAAAGGTTACGTTGCACTGGATGTTGCTACGTTCCAGTGGACGTTATTACGTTGTATTAAAAGTTGTCGCGTTGCTTTTGGACGTTTACATATTATAGGTTGAATTATTCGTTGCATTGGACGTTGTTTCATTTTAGATATTATGTTGTATTGAGCGTTGTCACGTTGTAAGTGGAATATCACGTTGTTTCGTAGTACCCAAAAACCTTCCGTTGTATCAACAACGACTGTTGTTTTATTTTCCGTTGTACATCTATTTGTTCCCATGCACCGGCTGTTGTTGCAGTGTTCCGTTGCAGGCAGGCAGGCCGTTGCGTAGTGTGGCCGGTTGTTCCGTTTTCACCGTAGTTATTTTCTAGATAGTTTGCGGGTCACTAGTTCTCACAGTGTAACTTTAACATCTGTGGCGGAAGGTGTTATGTGTCTGTCAGTGATATTATACTGATATAAATGACTGACTGTGATTTGTGACCATTTATGATATTTATTTATTTAAAATTATTTTATTTTTTTACTGTATGATAATTTGAATTTTTTTAATATGAAATATCTTTTCCATTTATATTATTTCAAACTAATTATTCTGTATCATTTTTTTTTCAATTATTTTGTTCAAAGTTTGCATGATAGTTTGCAGTTTTTTCTTTAGAAAGTTAGCGGTAAATTTGTTTATTAGATCTAACTGTACGTACGCTTTTTATTCGCATCTCTTGACCGATTTTCCTTTAGAAATCAGGCCACGATCTTCAGAAGAAAACTATGGATGTAGTTACTTTATTTACCCGCATGTGCATTATTTTGGAATAATGCTTTTAAATGCAGCGTATGCATTAATTAATAATATGCAAAACTGGTAAATATCCCAGTTTTACACTAGGTTTAAACTGGTAAATATCCCCGTTTTACACTAGGTTCAAAATGCAAAATATCCCAGATTCACAAACTGTTTTTGGTTTAAACAGTTAAATATCAAAATTTTACACAAGGATTTAACTGGTAATTATCCCCGTTCTTCAGAGTGAATATCCCAGAGAGTAATACCACCCAAACATCAATAATACCCTCTACAACGTATCACCACGTTGTTTTGGTTGTAAACAGCTTAGGTGTAGGTATATACACTAACACCTACACCTCACTCGAGTGTTTACATCTTCTGTTGACAAGTTGTGGTGTTTTTGTCTATTTTGTGGAATGACAAGTATGAAATCTGAGATTTATTTATCTGCTACTTTTTAGGTTAGATGACACGGAAATGAAGGAAAATGAACTGTTGTAATTTGGATTACGTGTCCTTTTATGTGTTTATATTGATACTCCAAAGGGGGATCTATCCTGAAGCTGTCTCTGGTAAATGGGAATGTATAATTACTCCGAGCTGTTTTAATTTGGATTATGTATTTCCTTTTTTCATTTTTTTAACGCTACTTGCAGTTTTAGAGGATAGCGCTAGGGTTATGCTCTTCAACTACGAGGTCTTAGATTTTGTGTTAGGTAGACTGGTAGGCTTCATTTACTATCACCTCTTCATTTTCCTCTTAGATTTTGTGTTAGGTAGACTTGTAGGCTTCATTTACTATCACCTCTTCATTTCCCTCTTAGATTTTGTGTTAGGTAGACTCGTAGGCTTCATTTACTATCCTCTTCATTTTCCTCTTAGATTTTGTGTTAGGTAGACTTGTAGGCTTCATTTACTATCACCTCTTCATTTTCCTCTTAGATTTTGTGTTAGGTAGACTCGTAGGCTTCATTTACTATCACCTCTTCATTTTCCTCTTAGATTTTGTGTTAGGTAGACTCGTAAGCTTCATTTACTATCACCTCTTCATTTTCCTCTTAGATTTTGTGTTAGGTAGACTCGTAGGCTTCATTTACTATCCTCTTCATTTTCCTCTTAGATTTTGTGTTAGGCAGACTCGTAGGCTTCATTTACTATCACCTCTTCATTTTCCTCTCAGATTTTGTGTTAGGTAGACTCGTAGGCTTCATTTACTATCACCTCTTCATTTTCCTCTTAGATTTTGTGTTAGGTAGACTCGTAAGCTTCATTTACTATCACCTCTTCATTTTCCTCTTAGATTTTGTGTTAGGTAGACTTGTAGGCTTCATTTACTATCCTCTTCATTTTCCTCTTAGATTTTGTGTTAGGTAGACTCGTAGGCTTCATTTACTATCACCTCTTCATTTTCCTCTTAGATTTTGTGTTAGGTAGACCCGTAGGCTTCATTTACTATCACCTCTTCATTTTCCTCGTAGATTTTGTGTTAGGTAGACCCGTAGGCTTCATTTACTATCACCTCTTCATTTTCCTCGTAGATTTTGTGTTAGGTAGACCCGTAGGCTTCATTTACTATCACCTTTTCATTTTCCACGTAGATTTTGTGTTAGGTAGACTCGTAGGCTTCATTTACTATCACCTCTTCATTTTCCTCGTAGATTTTGTGTTAGGTAGACCCGTAGGCTTCATTTACTATCACCTCTTCATTTTCCTCGTAGATTTTGTGTTAGGTAGACTCGTAGGCTTCATTTACTATCACCTCTTCATTTTCCTTGTAGATTTTGTGTTAGGTAGACTCGTAGGCTTCATTTACTATCACCTCTTCATTTTCCTCGTAGATTTTGTGTAAGGTAGACTCATAGGCTTCATTTACTATCACCTCTTCATTTTCCTCTTAGATTTTGGTGTGTTAGGTAGACTCGTAGGCTTCATTTGCTAATTTTACTATCACCTCTTCATTTCCTTCTTCCATCCGTGAGTGCAGTCACCGGTGCTTGTTTACCTTTTCGTCTCATTCCTTGATAAGTGACTGCATTCACGGAGTAGCTTTTCTGCATCCATGAGCATTGTCACCGACTGGTGGTAGGTGACTTTGTTCATGGAGCCACTTTCCTTTCTGACTGCTTCTTCCAGTCCCTTGTATTTAATTTTCTTTCGACATCAGCGATATGACCTTTGGTTTCAAAGCAGACGTTAAACCCCTACTTAATAATAAAATATTAATTAGGCTAAATTATATAATATATTTTCCACTTCAAGTAACTCTTCTCAGCTTCAACTAAAAAGATTATCATTACATTTATTTTATATGGTATCCATGATAGCTGCAGGTATCATGGATACCATATAAAATATCTAGTTAAATTATTATATATTTATTCTCACATGGTCGAAAATGTGGAACAGTCCGATAACTAGGAACTTCCCTAGTTTCAATTTCCCACTAAGTAAATAGAAGTATAGAAGTATCGATTATTTCCTCGTTTCAGTATGTAGTTCTAGTGAATTATTTTGGCTTAATTTCGAATGTTTGTGAGTATAGTCCGTAGATATTCTGCCTGAGACTATTTAGGTTACGAACACATCGATTAAATGAAATGGTCAGAAATTGAAGATATTTGGTCATTGAAACATGTACATTTGATTGAATTAACGTTTGTTTGACTGAATTAACGTTTGTTTGACTCAATTAAGGTTTGTTTGACTCAATTAACGTTTGTTTGGCTCAATTAACGTTTGTTTGACTGAATTAACGTTTGTTTGACTGAATTAACGTTTATTTGTTTAAATAACACTTGTTTCACTTAATTAACGTTTGTTTGAATGAATTAACGTTTTATGTCTAAATTAACGTTTATTTGATGGAATATACATTGATTTGATGGAATAAACGTTCATTTGACTGAATAAACATTTATTTGACTGAATAAACATTTATTCGACTGAATAAACGTTTATTAGACTGAATAAACGTTTATTAGACTGATTAAACGTTTATTAGACTGAATAAACGTTTATTTGATTGAATGAAGTTTATTTGAGATATTGTTCCTCATTTTTGTCACTGTCTTTAATGTCCATTGTCTTTAATACATTTCTATTATCCCATTACTATCTATCCACTGATTACCCCCCCCCCCCCTGCTGTGTTCTCACTATTTTTTATAACCCCCCCCCCCCTCACCCCGTAAATTGAGTAACTGTAAGACAAGTTCTCACCCCCCCCCCCCCTTCTTTCTAAGAGAGGGGTGGGGGTTTGCATGACCATCACAGTTAGTTTTAAATCTCCCTATCACTTTCTCCGTAGGAATAGCACTGTGTACAGTCACTCTCCGTAGGAATAGCACTGTGTACAGTCACTCTCCGTAGGAATAGCACTGTGTACAGTCACTCTCAGTAGGAATAGCACTGTGTACAGTCACTCTCCGTAGGAATAGCACTGTGTACAGTCACTCTCAGTAGGAATAGCACTGTGTACAGTCTCTCTCCGTAGGAATAGCACTGTGTACAGTCTCTCTCCGTAGGAATAGCACTGTGTACAGTCTCTCTCCGTAGGAATAGCACTGTGAACAGTCTCTCTCCGTAGGAATAGCACTGTGTACAGTCACTCTCCGTAGCAATAGCACTGTGTACAGTCACTCTCCCTAGGAATAACACTGTGTACAATCACTCTCCGTAGGAATAGCACTGTGTACAGTCACTCTCCGTAGGAATAGCACTGTATACAGTCAGTCTCCGTAGGAATAGCACTGTGTACAGTCTCTCTCCGTAGGAATAGCACTGTGTACAGTCTCTCTCCGTAGGAATAGCACTGTGTACAGTCACTCTCCGTAGGAATAGCACTGTGTACAGTCACTCTCCCTAGGAATAACACTGTGTACAATCACTCTCCGTAGGAATAGCACTGTGTACAGTCTCTCTCCGTAGGAATAGCACTGTGTACAGTCTCTCTCCGTAGGAATAGCACTGTGTACAGTCTCTCTCCGTAGGAATAGCACTGTGTACAGTCTCTCTCCGTAGGAATAGCACTGTGTACAGTCTCTCTCCGTAGGAATAGCACTGTGTACAGTCTCTCTCCTTAGGAATAGCACTGTGTACAGTCTCTCTCCGTAGGAATAGCACTGTATACAGTCAGTCTCCGTAGGAATAGCACTGTGTACAGTCACTCTCCGTAGCAATAGCACTGTTTACAGTCTCTCTCCGTAGAAATAGCACTGTGTACAGTCTCTCTCCGTAGGAATAGCACTGTGTACAGTCACTCTCCGTAGGAATAGCACTGTGTACAGTCACTCTCCCTAGGAATAACACTGTGTACAATCACTCTCCGTAGGAATAGCACTGTGTACAGTCTCTCTCCGTAGGAATAGCACTGTGTACAGTCTCTCTCCGTAGGAATAGCACTGTGTACAGTCTCTCTCCTTAGGAATAGCACTGTGTACAGTCTCTCTCCGTAGGAATAGCACTGTATACAGTCAGTCTCCGTAGGAATAGCACTGTGTACAGTCACTCTCCGTAGCAATAGCACTGTTTACAGTCTCTCTCCGTAGGAATAGCACTGTGTACAGTCTCTCTCCGTAGGAATAGCACTGTGTACAGTCACTCTCCGTAGGAATAGCACTGTGTACAGTCACTCTCCCTAGGAATAACACTGTGTACAATCACTCTCCGTAGGAATAGCACTGTGTACAGTCTCTCTCCGTAGGAATAGCACTGTGTACAGTCTCTCTCCGTAGGAATAGCACTGTGTACAGTCTCTCTCCGTAGGAATAGCACTGTGTACAGTCTCTCTCCGTAGGAATAGCACTGTGTACAGTCTCTCTCCGTAGGAATAGCACTGTGTACAGTCTCTCTCCTTAGGAATAGCACTGTGTACAGTCTCTCTCCGTAGGAATAGCACTGTATACAGTCAGTCTCCGTAGGAATAGCACTGTGTACAGTCACTCTCCGTAGCAATAGCACTGTTTACAGTCTCTCTCCGTAGAAATAGCACTGTGTACAGTCACTCTCCGTAGGAATAGCACTGTGTACAGTCACTCTCCGTAGGAATAGCACTGTGTACAGTCACTCTCCGTAGGAATAGCACAGTATACAGTTACTCTCAGTAGGAATAGCACTGTGTACAGTCACTCTCCGTAGGAATAGCACAGTATACAGTTACTCTCAGTAGGAATAGCACTGTATACAGTCAGTCTCCGTAGGAATAGCACTGTGTACAGTCTCTCTCCGTAGGAATAGCACTGTGTACAGTCACTCTCCGTAGCAATAGCACTGTTTACAGTCTCTCTCCGTAGAAATAGCACTGTGTACAGTCACTCTCCGTAGGAATAGCACTGTGTACAGTCACTCTCCGTAGGAATAGCACTGTTTACAGTCACTCTCCGTAGGAATAGCACTGTTTACAGTCACTCTCCGTAGGAATAGCACTGTGTACAGTCACTCTCCGTAGGAATAGCACTGTGTACAGTCACTCTCCGTAGGAATAGCACTGTGTACAGTCACTCTCCGTAGGAATAGCACTGTGTACAGTCTCTCTCCGTAGGAATAGCACTGTGTACAGTCTCTCTCCGTAGGAATAGCACTGTGTACAGTCTCTCTCCTTAGGAATAGCACTGTGTACACTCTCTCTCCGTAGGAATAGCACTGTATACAGTCAGTCTCCGTAGGAATAGCACTGTGTACAGTCACTCTCCGTAGGAATAGCACTGTGTACAGTCACTCTCCGTAGGAATAGCACTGTGTACAGTCACTCTCCGTAGGAATAGCACTGTTTACAGTCACTCTCCGTAGGAATAGCACTGTTTACAGTCACTCTCCGTAGGAATAGCACTGTGTACAGTCACTCTCAGTAGGAATAGCACTGTGTACAGTCTCTCTCCGTAGGAATAGCACTGTGTACAGTCTCTCTCCGTAGGAATAGCACTGTGTACAGTCTCTCTCCGTATGAATAGCACTGTGTACAGTCACTCTCCGTAGCAATAGCACTGTGTACAGTCTCTCTCCGTAGGAATAGCACTGTGTACAGTCACTCTCCGTAGCAATAGCACTGTGTACAGTCACTCTCCCTAGGAATAACACTGTGTACAGTCACTCTCCGTAGGAATAGCACTGTGTACAGTCACTCTCCGTAGGAATAGCACTGTGTACAGTCTCTCTCCGTAGGAATAGCACTGTGTACAGTCTCTCTCCGTAGGAATAGCACTGTGTACAGTCACTCTCCGTAGGAATAGCACTGTGTACAGTCACTCTCCGTAGGAATAGCACTGTTTACAGTCACTCTCCGTAGGAATAGCACTGTTTACAGTCACTCTCCGTAGGAATAGCACTGTGTACAGTCACTCTCAGTAGGAATAGCACTGTGTACAGTCTCTCTCCGTAGGAATAGCACTGTGTACAGTCTCTCTCCGTAGGAATAGCACTGTGTACAGTCTCTCTCCGTATGAATAGCACTGTGTACAGTCACTCTCCGTAGGAATAGCACTGTGTACAGTCACTCTCCGTAGGAATAGCACAGTATACAGTTACTCTCAGTAGGAATAGCACTGTGTACAGTCACTCTCCGTAGGAATAGCACAGTATACAGTTACTCTCAGTAGGAATAGCACTGTATACAGTCAGTCTCCGTAGGAATAGCACTGTGTACAGTCTCTCTCCGTAGGAATAGCACTGTGTACAGTCACTCTCCGTAGCAATAGCACTGTTTACAGTCTCTCTCCGTAGAAATAGCACTGTGTACAGTCACTCTCCGTAGGAATAGCACTGTGTACAGTCACTCTCCGTAGGAATAGCACTGTGTACAGTCACTCTCCGTAGGAATAGCACTGTTTACAGTCACTCTCCGTAGGAATAGCACTGTTTACAGTCACTCTCCGTAGGAATAGCACTGTGTACAGTCACTCTCCGTAGGAATAGCACTGTGTACAGTCACTCTCCGTAGGAATAGCACTGTGTACAGTCACTCTCCGTAGGAATAGCACTGTGTACAGTCTCTCTCCGTAGGAATAGCACTGTGTACAGTCTCTCTCCGTAGGAATAGCACTGTGTACAGTCTCTCTCCTTAGGAATAGCACTGTGTACACTCTCTCTCCGTAGGAATAGCACTGTATACAGTCAGTCTCCGTAGGAATAGCACTGTGTACAGTCACTCTCCGTAGGAATAGCACTGTGTACAGTCACTCTCCGTAGGAATAGCACTGTGTACAGTCACTCTCCGTAGGAATAGCACTGTTTACAGTCACTCTCCGTAGGAATAGCACTGTTTACAGTCACTCTCCGTAGGAATAGCACTGTGTACAGTCACTCTCAGTAGGAATAGCACTGTGTACAGTCTCTCTCCGTAGGAATAGCACTGTGTACAGTCTCTCTCCGTAGGAATAGCACTGTGTACAGTCTCTCTCCGTATGAATAGCACTGTGTACAGTCTCTCTCCGTAGCAATAGCACTGTGTACAGTCTCTCTCCGTAGGAATAGCACTGTGTACAGTCACTCTCCGTAGCAATAGCACTGTGTACAGTCACTCTCCCTAGGAATAACACTGTGTACAGTCACTCTCCGTAGGAATAGCACTGTGTACAGTCACTCTCCGTAGGAATAGCACTGTGTACAGTCTCTCTCCGTAGGAATAGCACTGTGTACAGTCTCTCTCCGTAGGAATAGCACTGTGTACAGTCACTCTCCGTAGGAATAGCACTGTGTACAGTCACTCTCCGTAGGAATAGCACTGTTTACAGTCACTCTCCGTAGGAATAGCACTGTTTACAGTCACTCTCCGTAGGAATAGCACTGTGTACAGTCACTCTCAGTAGGAATAGCACTGTGTACAGTCTCTCTCCGTAGGAATAGCACTGTGTACAGTCTCTCTCCGTAGGAATAGCACTGTGTACAGTCTCTCTCCGTATGAATAGCACTGTGTACAGTCACTCTCCGTAGGAATAGCACTGTGTACAGTCTCTCTCCGTAGGAATAGCACTGTGTACAGTCTCTCTCCGTAGGAATAGCACTGTGTACAGTCTCTCTCCGTAGGAATAGCACTGTGTACAGTCTCTCTCCGTATGAATAGCACTGTGTACAGTCACTCTCCGTAGCAATAGCACTGTGTACAGTCTCTCTCCGTAGGAATAGCACTGTGTACAGTCACTCTCCGTAGCAATAGCACTGTGTACAGTCACTCTCCCTAGGAATAACACTGTGTACAGTCACTCTCCGTAGGAATAGCACTGTGTACAGTCACTCTCCGTAGGAATAGCACTGTGTACAGTCTCTCTCCGTAGGAATAGCACTGTGTACAGTCTCTCTCCGTAGGAATAGCACTGTGTACAGTCACTCTCCGTAGGAATAGCACTGTGTACAGTCACTCTCCGTAGGAATAGCACTGTTTACAGTCACTCTCCGTAGGAATAGCACTGTTTACAGTCACTCTCCGTAGGAATAGCACTGTGTACAGTCACTCTCAGTAGGAATAGCACTGTGTACAGTCTCTCTCCGTAGGAATAGCACTGTGTACAGTCTCTCTCCGTAGGAATAGCACTGTGTACAGTCACTCTCCGTAGCAATAGCACTGTGTACAGTCTCTCTCCGTAGGAATAGCACTGTGTACAGTCACTCTCCGTAGCAATAGCACTGTGTACAGTCACTCTCCCTAGGAATAACACTGTGTACAGTCACTCTCCGTAGGAATAACACTGTGTACAGTCACTCTCCGTAGGAATAGCACTGTGTACAGTCTCTCTCCGTAGGAATAGCACTGTGTACAGTCTCTCTCCGTAGGAATAGCACTGTGTACAGTCTCTCTCCTTAGGAATAGCACTGTGTACACTCTCTCTCCGTAGGAATAGCACTGTATACAGTCAGTCTCCGTAGGAATAGCACTGTGTACAGTCACTCTCCGTAGGAATAGCACTGTGTACAGTCACTCTCCGTAGAAATAGCACTGTGTACAGTCTCTCTCCGTAGAAATAGCACTGTGTACAGTCACTCTCCGTAGGAATAGCACTGTGTACAGTCACTCTCCGTAGGAATAGCACTGTGTACAGTCACTCTCCGTAGGAATAGCACAGTATACAGTTACTCTCAGTAGGAATAGCACTGTGTACAGTCTCTCTCCGTAGGAATAGCACTGTGTACAGTCACTCTCCGTAGCAATAGCACTGTGTACAGTCTCTCTCCGTAGGAATAGCACTGTGTACAGTCACTCTACGTAGCAATAGCACTGTGTACAGTCTCTCTCCGTAGCAATAGCACTGTGTACAGTCTCTCTCCGTAGCAATTGCACTGTGTACAGTCTCTCTCCGTAGGAATAGCACTGTGTACAGTCACTCTCCGTAGCAATAGCACTGTGTACAGTCTCTCTCCGTAGCAATAGCACTGTGTACAGTCTCTCTCCGTAGCAATTTCACTGTGTACAGTCTCTCTCCGTAGGAATAGCACTGTGTACAGTCATTCTCAGTACATTGCCACTCGGTAACAAAAACTGCAACTGGTTTAGCGTATTGCATGCTAGATATGAATGGTATGCGGCAATTGCATCGTTATGACCTAGTTTCGAATATTCCAAATGGAATAAATTGATGCAGCAAATTCTAGTTAGAATCACTAAAGAAATTCTTTTTATTCAATATAGGAATGGAGAAAATAGAAATTGTATTTCTATTGTTATTAATATAAAAGTTATTCAAAAAAATACTAAGGTAAAATACTATAAAAAAATAAATGCCCTTCAATTCCTTCTAACATTTTAACTCTAATTATTTTGTTCGCTTTTTTAAATGAAATTAATATTCGTGTGAAATAAAAAGCAATTAAATCATTACAGATAGATTAGTTAATATTTTTAGACTATTGATAAATAAATATTTATTAAAAACACATATTATAGAATTATATATCGGTAATAACTATCGGTAATAACTATCGGTAATGACTAGTGCTATCGGTAATGACTAGTGCTATCGGTAATGACTAGTGCTATCGGTAATGCCTAGAGCTATCGGTAATGCCTAGAGCTATCGGTAATGATTAGTGCTATCGGTAATGACTAGTGCTATCGGTAATGACTAGTGCTATCGGTAATGACTAGTGCTATCGGTAATGACTAGTGCTATCGGTAATGATTAGTGCTATCGGTAATGACTAGTGCTATCGGTAATGATTAGTGCTATCGGTAATGACTAGTGCTATCGGTAATGACTAGTGCTATCGGTAATGACTAGTGCTATCGGTAATGACTAGTGCTATCGGTAATGACTAGTGCTATCGGTAATGACTAGTGCTATCGGTAATGACTAGTGCTATCGGTAATGACTAGTGCTATCGGTAATGACTAGTGCTATCGGTAATGACTAGTGCTATTGGTAATAACTATCGGTAATAACTATCGGTAATGACTAGTGCTATCGGTAATAACTATCGGTAATGACTAATGGTTATTATTCCCATTTCAATTCACTAATTTCGATATCTGTTAATTAATTAGGTTTGAATCCTAGCATAATGGCTGCAATTCGGAATATTCCCGTGCGATTATATTCCTAGTTACGCTTCACCGAGTATCTGGTTTGGATTGACTGGAACTGAGAAATAAATTAATTAATTGCCTTGCAGATATTCTCAACTGGAAAATTGAAATTATTTTATTTATTTGTTTTGAATGATTTGAGTATTCGTATTGTCGGGTTATTTCACCAAATATCGTGATACGCCCCCATGGGCTCTATCCTGAAGCTGTCTGTGGTGATGGAAGAGAAAGGGTCAGCGTCCCTTGGGCCCCGAACTGTTGTAATTTGGATTGTCTTTTTGTTTTTATCATGCTTATAACTTTTTTAACGCTACTTGCAGTTTTAGAGGATAGCGCTAGGGTTAAGAGGTCTTTAAAAAAATGCTCATTTGGCATGTGTTCACACTTTCGTTGGAAAAAATGCTCATCTTTACATTTTTCTCTGGTTATCATTTTCTCTGGTTATCATTTTATTTGGTTATCATTTTATTTGGTTATCTTGCATTGTGAAAGGGGCCTTAGGCCCCGCCCCTTCACACTTGCATTACTAAATCCGTCTTTGAAATACTGTTCATGGCAAAAAGTTTAGCTGCAATTGATTTTAACGGAGCCCTCCACACTTGCGAATTTTTTTCACTAGTATTTTTCTAACGCAAGTGTGAAGAGCTCCGTTAAAATGAATTGTAGCTAAACTTTTTGCCATGAGCATTTTTTTAAAGGCGGCGTCGAGAAATGCAAGTGTTAGGCTTCATTTACTATCACCTCTTCATTTTCCTCTTCCATCCGTGACTGCTGTCACAGTGCTTGTGTACCTTTTCGTCACATTCCTTCGTAAGTGATTGCATTCAAGGAGTAGCTATTCTGCATCCATGAGCTTTGTCCCCGGCAGTGGTAGATGACTTTGTTCATGAAGCCACTTTCCTTTCTGACTGCTTCTTCCAGTCCCTTGTATTTATTTTATTTTGACGTTAGCGACATGGCCTTTTGATCTGAAGCGGACGTTATAAAAGACCCAAAGAGTTATAACACCCTAGTCTATCCTAATAATACCTGTAGTATGTTTATTTATTTATTTGGTGTCCGGTTTTACTCGACGGGTATTAAACATGAAGAATGTAACTATGATACGCACGGTAATATATTGACTTGATATTTAAATTCCCCTGTTTTTATTCAATTTTTAAATGTATTTTATCTATAAAATAAATTAGATTATGCAGAACATTAAATTTTAATCGAATTCATTAAAAGTAACCTAATAACTGGTAATAAATTGGTGATGACCCGTTATTTTTAACGGGGAAGTACACTAGTTAATATTAATTAACGTGAAGCTCATCTAATTAATATTTGTTTCTCCATCAAAGTAAATTTACTTTCTCTAACTCTCTATTGGAATGATTAATTACCTTTTCACTGGAAACTATTTTCTAATTATATTTCTATTGACAATAGACAGCAAAAATAAACAATGCAATTATCATACTAATTATCTTTTTAATTAGCTATAAAATAGAATTAAAACAACATCTCTCATTTACTCTAACCGTGTTCGTAAAGTGGGAAATAATATATCGTTATATGTCAGTTGGAATTTTTAAGTTAATTTCGTTTACAACGTATGTTAACACCAAGTGTCCGAGTACTGTGAGTGTTCAATTACGTGTTTTTTTGTTTAAGACTTATTATTTTTTCTTCAGAAATGATTTTTTTATATCGAGATGAGTTAATCCAATTTATTTAATAAATAACTACATATTACGAAGGAAAACCATTTAATATATTTAAAAAAAATTGTTTCGCCCGTTATAATAAAAGTTGAGTATAATTAGATTTCTATTTGAAGTTAATTTTCATAATTTAAATAAAATATAATTTTCCACTTCTCCACCTATTTTTTTATAAATAAATTGCACCGTACCTATTTATATGATATAATAGAATATAAATTCTCATTATTATATCAATAGGTATTATAATATTATCTTCGTTAAACAAATCCAATTTTCCTGGGATCATTTCTGCTAGTTTTTCAATTTACTTTTTCGTGTAAACGGCCGCGTTTTTTCTTTTTTTCAATCAGTGTCCACACTGTATTACGTACCTGTGTTGCGCGCGACAAGCTCTTAGAACTAATTTCGAGTGCTGTTCTTTTGCCAGGCAGTAATCTGCACAACAATAGGAGCAGAGGTTTGCTGGCCAGTGCGAAACATTTTCTATTGTCCTGTAATAGATCTACTCAAACATTTTATTAATGTATTCGTTAGAAAGAAATGATAATAATTCTACCGAATGAATTGATATGAAGAGACCTGAAATGAGAGTTGTTAGGGTTTTTTGGTTTGGAAATAGTTGTGGTTGTTTTAACTCTTCACTGTGCACTTTATTTACAACTATTGGTGGTTGTTTTAACTCTTCACTGTGCACTTTATTTACAACTATTGGTGGTTGTTTTAACTCTTCACTGTGCACTTTATTTACAACTATTGGTGGTTGTTTTAACTCTTCACAGTGCACTTTATTTACAACTATTGGTGGTTGTTTTATCTTCACTGTGCACTTTATTTACAACTATTGGTGGTTGTTTTAACTCTTCACTGTGCTATTAATTTACATCTTTCGATATCTTTTTAATTTTTAAATTGTTTGAAAAGCCTGTTTTGTTAATTATTACCAATGTCAGCTAATCAATTGATTTAATCACTGATTCAAAGTTACTATTATTATATTCTTTATTTCGTCCACTCTATACTGTAACATGTGTTTGAATTCGCATAGAAATAGCTACTTCCACTATTTCTTGGTGTCTCAGATCCAGCCTCAAATCTATATATTCTGTTATATATAGACATACGTGTTTATTTGCAGATCCCGTATTTACTAGGTTGTTTCTAGATCGCCTGAATGAACTCAACATACGATGCTGAAATGAATCGTGCCATTTGAATACAGGTTTCGAACTGAGTTCGACAGCACCTTTGTTAAAGGGTGAACCATTGTGTAGATGAACTATAGAGGTTGAACCATTGAGGGTGAACCATAGTGGGTTTCAGTCATGGCTCCCCAAAATGTAGACCATCTTTTCGACGAAGAATCCAACCCGTCTCTGGTAACAGAGCGAATAATTGATGAGTTCAGATACACCGAATCGGAAGGTGAATACAAGGAGAAAAAACTAAGGTGAGGCCCGATACAGTGGGTAGAAACTAAGGTGAGGCCCGATACAGTGAGTAGAAACTAAGGTGAGGCCCGATACAGTGGGTAGAAACTAAGGTGAGGCCCGATACAGTGAGTAGAAACTAAGGTGAGGCCCGATACAGTGAGTAGAAACTAAGGTGAGGCCCGATACAGTGGGTAGAAACTAAGGTGAGGCCCGATACAGTGAGTAGAAACTAAGGTGAGGCCCGATACAGTGAGTAGAAACTAAGGTGAGGCCCGATACAGTGGGTAGAAACTAAGGTGAGGCCCGATACAGTGAGTAGAAACTAAGGTGAGGCCCGATTCAGTGGGTAGAAACTAAGGTGAGGCCCGATGCAGTGGGTAGAAACTAAGGTGAGGCCCGATGCAGTGGGTAGAAACTAAGGTGAGGCTCGATACAGTGGGTAGAAACTAAGGTGAGGCTCGATACAGTGAGTAGAAACTAAGGTGAGGCCCGATACAGTGAGTAGAAACTAAGGTGAGGCCCGATACAGTGAGTTGAAACTAAGGTGAGGCCCGATACAGTGAGTAGAAACTAAGGTGAGGCCCGATACAGTGAGTAGAAACTAAGGTGAGGCCCGATACAGTGAGTAGAAACTAAGGTGAGGCCCGATACAGTGAGTAGAAACTAAGGTGAGGCCTGATACAATGAGTAGAAACTAATGTGAGGCCCGATACAGTGGGTAGAAACTAAGGTGAGGCCTGTTACAATGAGTAGAAACTAAGGTGAGGCCCGATACAGTGAGTAGAAACTAAGATGAGGCCCGATACAATGTAAGCTCTACCCCATGGCTTCAATCTAAGTTTTGTGTCTATTGTTTTCCTACTTACTAGATAGTAATTAAATAACTTTGTGCGACAAGATTAGACTGAGTCTTCAATGAACTAATCGCTGAAGCTGAACCTGCTTGAAACTAATCCACCATGGTCTAAAAAGAAAAAGATGTAATTTAAACTAAATTTCATTGAATATCTTTTAAAATTTTTTTGCTTCTGTGATCATATATGTATTTTTGAAAACCTGTAAACTATGAAGAGTATCAGGTCCTAAGAATATTTGGGAAGCATTATTGTGTTGAAGCTATTATTATTTGGTGATGTGGAGTTGCTTTAAAATTGAGTTATAGGATTTTCTTGATCTTAATTAAAAAATTATTCTTTCATCTGATTGTTTTTATTTTACTGGTTTAATATCACAGAGGATTTGATTGAAATATTATTTTAATGTCACAGGTATTTTAAAATGATGTAAAGGTTGCAAAACAACTGTAGATTCTATTATAAAAGTACTGAAGAACAAAGTAATTCGAGTCTACAAGATACAGATAATATTCCACTAGGGATGAACTCTTACAGTGAAGAACATTCATGCAATATCTATTTACAGTCAATACAAATAATATTCCACTAGGGATGAACTCTTACGGTGAAGAACATTCATACAATATCTATTTACAGTCAATACAAATAATATTCCACTAGGGATGAACTCTTACGGTGAAGAACATTCATACAATATCTATTTACAGTCAATACAAATAATATTCCACTAGGGATGAACTCTTACGGTGAAGAACATTCATACAATATCTATTTACAGTCAATACAAATAATTAAAATATGTAATTAATATAACTATTACTATTGTAACTAACTTTGTAATATTAATAAAATGTTTTTTCATATTAATAAAATGTTTAATCATATTAATAAAATGTTTTATCATATTAATAAAATGTTTTATCATATTATTAAAATGTTTTTTCATATTAATAAAATGTTTTTTCATAATTATAAAATGTTTTTTCATATTAATAAAATGTTTTTTCATAATTATAAAATGTTTTATCATATTAATAAAATGTTTAATCATATTAATAAAATGTTTTTTCATATAATTAAAATGTTTTTTCATAATTATAAAATGTTTTATCATAATTATAAAATGTTTTTTCATATAATTAAAATGTTTTTTCATAATTATAAAATGTTTTTTCATATTAATAAAATGTTTTTTCATAATTATAAAATGTTTTTTCATAATTATAAAATGTTTTTTCATATAATTAAAATGTTTTTTCATATTATTAAAATGTTTAATCATATTAATAAAATGTTTAATCATATTAATAAAATGTTTAATCATATTAATAAAATGTTTAATCATATTATTTATCTTCTATCCGGTTTACTATTTGTTTATTTCGTGATGTGTGTGTGCTAGATTGGTCCTTTGCAAATTTAATGTTTTTTTATATCTACTTTTTATTTTATTTATTCCTTTCTTGAACAATTGAAATTTTTTTCTCTCTTTTGCTTTCTTACCCTCTAGCATTTTTTTATTGCTTTATTCAACTAGGCTAATGTTTCTTATCATTTTACTGCAAACCCCATGAAATTTGATGGTATATTTTTAATTTTATATGCTTTTAAAGATTTTTATAATCCAAACTCTACTGTACCCATTCTACTTCCGACTTACTAATTTTCAGTCCGAAGAAAAAGAATGTACACAGTCTGTTTCGAATGTTAACTATAATCAATCTAATACTGAACATTCGTTCATAGGTATAAAATAGGAGAAACTTATTATAGAAACGTTTAAATGCTTTAGGAAATAATTTAAATTTTAAAACGAAGGGTGAAAACGCATTGTTTGTTTATAAAATTCAAATTTGAAATCAAAACAAAGAGTGTACAATCTTTTTCTTCAGCGTCAGATTAGTGTCTCGGACAATTGTTGCTCCCAGATAATTATAAACTTTAAAAGAATATAACAATATATTTACTGAACCGAATTGTATGCGGTTTGCGGAATAATGATCATAGACCTTAGTTCTATATAGGTTATAAACTCATTTTTTTCCCGGAGCCTGGAGAGGACCTTAAGGGCTGAACCACACCATCGCTCCGGTCACGCTCCGCTCTCGCTCCAGTCACGGTCCGGTCTCATCCTTGTGCATACACATGTTCGGTCCGGTCACGGTCCGCTCTCGCTCCCGTCCCTTCCGTATCATCTGATTTTGTAGTGATTATCATTGCACTCAATTGATGGTGAACAGGATGAGAGAAAACAAAAAGTAGATATTTTGAGTTCATCCTATGCTAAAAGACAGGAAGTGTAAAGGATATCTACTCGTTGTATCCTCTTCTAATAGATGACAAAACTAAAAAAAATTATTCTTTACGCAGCAATATAGACTGATTTCGCTTCATAATTTGTTGATCTATCGTTAGCGCAGCCATCGACCGATAGCGCAGCCAAAGATCGATTGCTGCACGTTCGAATGATAAAGAATGTATTTAGTTTAGGCATCTATATGGTATATTTAATAGGGATACCATCAAACGATTGTTGCGCGTTCGATTGATATGGATTTCTATAATTTTTATTTCTAATTGTTACATTTCATGGGTAATCATCAATCGATTGATGGTTACTCTATGAAATATAACAATTTTTTTATTTAAAAAGACAATATCTTTCCATTAAAAACAAGACAATTAAATGGATATACTAAATAAATACCTATCATTCGAACGCGCAGAAATCGATTGATAGGTGCTCTATTGATCGATATAGGCGATAAAATTTGCAAATTAGATGCATAAGCTAAAATAATCTTATCATTCGAACGCGCAACAATCGATAGATGGTTTCGCCATCGGTCGATGTCTGCAATAACGATTGATCAATAGATTGCGCAGCGAAATCGGTCGATATTTCAGATCAGTCAAATGCGCGTGTCACATATATGTATAGTAAAATTCAAGAAAAAGCACGCAAATAATAAAACTGGACTGTGACTGGAGCGTTGCTAATCCACACTGGCAGTGACGCTCCGCTCACGGTCCGATCACGCTCCAGTCAAAATGTTTTTGGATTGGATCGCGACTGGAGCGTGACCTGACCGGCACTGCCAGTGTGGATGCTCTACGTGAAATGCATTAAAGAATATTGGACCGGACCGTGACTGGAGCGTGACCGAGCGATGGTGTGGATTAGTCCTTAAAGTTCTTAGTCTCATTGATTTTATTTTTTATATTGTACGGATTGTTCAGTATCTTGATTGATTTAATCAATTTTTTTCAAACAAATTTGATAAATTAAATTTTCAAATCAACTCTTCGTTTGCCACACTAATTTTTTTTTTCTCTCTTTTTCAGATATTGGAGTATAGATAAAGGAGGCAGTTCCGTGAACGGGGGAAGTTACGGGAGAGTGCGGAGGAACCTCCGGGAGAAGGGTCAGCTCTTCCAAGACCCTGATTTTCCCGCCACCACCCGATCTCTAAATGGTAGAAATAAAGGAAACCACAACCAGACTGTCTGGTTGAGACCACATGTGAGTTACCACTATATCTTCAATTATCTATATGTTCCGCGTGCGCTATTTGCCGATTTGCTTAATCTTGAGAATGCGCTGCGCGTTTTTTAGGATTATTTAAAATTCGCGACAATCTCGAGAGTGTGCAAAGCAGGAAAGGGTAAGAAGCAGGACCAACAGTGATGGAGTAGATAATACATTATTTATGCATTTAATTGGTCCATTTCATCAAAATATGCTAGTTAAAGCTATACATAATAACTTGGTAATATATTGGTAATTAAGCTTGAGTTAGTTACTTAAAGAAAACTTGAACAAAACTGGTGTTTTAATTTTACTGAGATATCAAACATTCTACCAAACGTTTGGAATTAACCTCATTTGTTTTAATGTAAAAATATCCTCTTTTAAATTAAATAAAAAATTCAAAAATGTATTTCTTAAAGTTACATCATTGCATGCTATTACAGGCGAGAATGCGCGGCGCATTTTTAGAATCTTGAAAAATGTGCATCGCAATCTCGAGATTGTGCAAAATCGGCAAATTGCTCAGAACACATACATTATTTCGATAAACATTTTTTTTGTTTCAATATATTTATTCATCCTAAATATTTTCTTTTTAAACATGTATATTATTTTGATTATGAATATTGTTTGATTCAATTTTTTTTATTTAATTTTTTTTTTTATTCAAACTATTTTTTCGACTTAATATTTCGTTGTGATATTTATAACAAATTCTACTTTTTACGAAAAAAAATTTCTTCAAATGTCAAGATTCGAAATACTAAATAATGACACTAAAATTGTTTATACTTCTTTATTGGAGAATTAATTTACTTAAAACACACTTTAATTGGTAGCCTAATGTATTAACTACAACATCTACGAAGAACATTATTTTAAATTATTTATTAAAGGTAGAAATTAGTGTTTTGTAAAGACTTGAACTGATTTTTGATGCTGCCTTGCAGGAAGCAAAATATTCAAATTTTTGTATGTAATTGTAAAAAAATTAGAACTTTGTATTTGCATTTTCTGGCACATATTAAAGGTTGTTGTTCTTCTTCAATAATGAACTGATTCGATTATTACAAATTTCTAAAGGTTCACGAAATTTCCATTATGACTATCAGAATCCATTCATTGAGTAAATATACCAGTATCTTATACCCAATTAATGCATTTTGGTAGTCATAAACAATCAAAGTTTATGATAACATTCTTTGTAAATTTCTCATTCGGTAAAATGCAAGAAAAATTGATCTAGTCATTGGTTCATCATTTTAGTAATATTTAGTCCTATCATGTTTTTAACATCCACCTTTTTCAGGAGATATGTGCACGTCCAAAGTTCATCGCAGAGGGGGCCACTCGCTTCGATGTAGAGCGGGGTGACAGTGGTGACCCATGGTTACTCCAAGCGGTTTCAACCCTCACCCTCACCCCAAAATTCCTCGACAGGGTTGTACCTCCTGATCAGGCGTTTGACCACACTTACTGCGGAGTGTTCAGGTAAATGATTCAGTTGATTAACCTTTAGTTAATACGCTTAGTCTCTAGAAGGAGATACAGTGTCCATACCTAATTCTACTCTTGACTGTGACGTCAAAATGACACCAATGGTACACAGAAGGTGATACAGTGTCCATACCTACTTCTACTCTCGACGCTGTCGTCAAAATGACACCAATGGTACACAGAAGATGATACAGTGTCCATACCTACTTCTACTCTTGACTGTGACGTCAAAATGACACCAATGGTACACAGAAGGTGATACAGTGTCCATACCTACTTCTACTCTTGACTGTGACGTCAAAATGACACCAATGGTACACAGAAGGTGATACAGTGTCCATACCTACTTCTTCTCTTGACTGTGACGTCAAAATGACACCAATGGTACACAGAAGGTGATACAGTGTCCATACCTACTTCTACTCTTGACTCTGATGTCAAAATGACACCAATGGTACACAGAAGGTGGTACAGTATCCATACCTACTTCTAGTCTTGACTATGACGTCAAAATGACACCAATGGTACACAGAAGGTGATACAGTGTCCATACCTACTTCTACTCTTGACTCTGACGTCAAAATGACACCAATGGTACACAGAAGGTGGTACAGTGTCCATACCTACTTATACTCTTGACTGTGACGTCAGAATGACACCAATGGTACACAGAAGGTGATACAGTGTCCATACCTACTTCTACTCTTGACTGTGACGTCAAAATGACACCAATGGTACACAGAAGGTGATACAGTGTCCATACCTACTTCTACTCTTGACTGTGACGTTAAAATGACACCAATGGTACACAGAAGGTGATACAGAGTCCATACCCGCACTGTAGATGATGAGGCCTGTAGACACTGTAGATGATGAGGCCTGTAGACACTGTAGATGATGAGGCCTGTAGACACTGTAGATGATGAGGCCTGTAGACACTGTAGATGATGAGGCCTGTAGACACTGTAGATGATGAGGCCTGTAGACACTGTAGATGATGAGGCCTGTAGACACTGTAGATGATGAGGCCTGTAGACACTGTTGAGGATGAGGCCTGTAGACACTGTAGATGATGAGGCCTGTAGACACTGTAGATGGTGAGGTCTGTAGACACTGTAGATGATGAGGCCTGTAGACACTGTAGATGATGAGGCCTGTAGACACTGTAGATGATGAGGCCTGTAGACACTGTAGATGATGAGGGTTGTAGACACTGTAGATGATGAGGGCTGTAGACACTGTAGATGATGAGGGCTGTAGACACTGTAGATGATGAGGCCTGTAGACACTGTAGATGATGAGGCCTGTAGACACTGTAGATGATGAGGCCTGTAGACACTGTAGATGGTGAAGCCTCTAGACACTGTAGATGATGAGGCCTGTAGACACTGTAGATGATGAGGCCTGTAGACACTGTAGATGGTGAAGCCTCTAGACACTGTAGATGATGAGGCCTGTAGATACTGTAGATGATGAGGGCTGTAGACACTGTAGATGGTGAAGCCTCTAGACACTGTAGATGATGAGGCCTGTAGACACTGTAGATGAAGAGGCCTGTAGACACTGTAGATGAAGAGGCCTGTAGACACTGTAGATGAAGAGGCCTGTAGACACGACAGATGATAAGGCCTGTAGACACTGTAGATGATGAGACCTGTAGATACTGTAGATGGTCAGGCCTGTGAATACTGTTGTATGTTTTTCTCCTTTTACATAGTATTTACTTTTCTTTTTATCTAATTATTCAAAATAGTTGCAACAACAAAATTCATTCCATTTACTCATTAGCGACTTAATTAATTAATGCCGAGCGCATAATGATTCGTGATGTAATTCAAATATAGTTAATATTAAGTGTATTCTAAATAGGTAATCAGACAAATGGAGTTACACTTTGGATGTCATGGATTACTTTTTCGATATGAATCACTAGAGGGATTTAACGTAGCACCAATTTGGTAGAGATGAGAAAGTGAAGAAGTCTTTACTTTATGCAAAGACTCGTCGAAGTCATAGTATTACTGGGGACTGCATCGACTGTAGGGTTCTACTTTATCGTTCAAAAACCGGTCAGCAAGATCGGAATCTGTACGCTAATCTGCGTCAATTTCAGACAGTGTCTCATCTTCTTCCACAACTCTGACTCTGGCGTAGAAGAAGCAATCTCTGCCGTCGGCAGAAGAGGCAATCTCTGCCGTCGGCAGAAGAGGCAATCTCTGCCGTCGGCAGAAGAGGCAATCTCTGCTGTTGGTAGAAGAGGCAATATCTGCCGTTGGTAGAAGAGGTAATCTCTGCCGTCGGTAGAAGAGGCAATCTCTGCCGTCGGTAGAAGAGACAATCTTTGCCGTCGGCAGAAGAGGCAATCTCTGCTGTTGGTAGAAGAGGCAATATCTGCCGTTGGTAGAAGAGGTAATCTCTGCCGTCGGTAGAAGAGGCAATCTCTGCCGTCGGTAGAAGAGACAATCTTTGCCGTCGGTAGAAGAGGCAATCTCTGCCGTCGGCAGAAGAGGCAATCTCTGCCGTCGGCAGAAGAGGCAATCTCTTCCGTCGGCAGAAGAGGCAATCTCTGCCGTCGGCAGAAGAGGCAATCTCTGCCGTCGGTAGAAGAGGCAATCTCTGCCGTCGGCAGAAGAGGCAATCTCTGCCGTCGGCAGAAGAGGCAATCTCTGCCGTCGGCAGAAGAGGCAATCTCTGCCGTCGGCAGAAGAGGCAATCTCTGCCGTCGGCAGAAGAGGCAATCTCTGCCGTCGGCAGAAGAGACAATCTCTGCCGTCGGTAGAAGAGACAATCTCTGCCGTCGGTAGAAGAGACAATCTCTGCCGTCGGTAGTAGAGACAATCTCTGCCGTTGGTAGAAGAGGCAATCTCTGCCGTCGGTAGAAGAGACGATCTCTGCCGTCGGTAGAAGAGGCAATCTCTGCCGTCGGTAGAAGAGACGATCTCTGCCGTCGGTAGAAGAGACGATCTCTGCCGTCGGTAGAAGAGGCAATCTCTGCCGTCCTGCCGTCGGGTCACTGCTGCTGACACGTGAAAATGAACAATTTTGTCTTTTGCCCCAGGTTATATCTATAAGAATAGATGGAGATCTTCATCGACTAAGTCTTGCGATGGTTTCTGACAGAAGTCAAAGTGAGGAAAGGATTCCGTGTGTTTGAGTCTTGAGTCTCGAAAACTTGACTCAATGACTCCCTTTTCCAGGTGATTTGTGGAATGCCGAGTGAACTGAGAGTCCGAGTTAGACAGCCTTGAACTGTTGGTATTATCATTAATATTATATAGCTGCAACACTAATATTTGTTTCTTATTTTGAAATAAGTCTATTTTTAACTTTTATAAAAAGAACGTCACTGGCCATCTACTAGCAATCATCTACAAGCCATAATACTGTATCTATATATACATATGTATACTGGAAATTTTTTAATATATATGTATACAGGGTGACCCACAAAAAAGTGTACCCAACTTAGAATTAATATAAATATCGTATTTATAAGTAGTTAAAAAATGAGTTGGAGTGAATTTAAAAATTAGATTTTTTTTCATGTATCCATTCTACCACCGTCATTGCTTAAGATTGTACGTGTACGACATTTATATTAATTCAAACTTGGGTAGGTACACTTTTTAGTGGGTCACCCTGTATATCTATATATAGGCCCATAGGCACAGTATATCGTATATCTCCGTATTGGTGTGATGGATACGTTTCCTAGCCCCTGATAAGTAAATAAGAAGCTTTTAGCCTTACCTGCCAATAACAGTGTGTGTTTGTCAATAACATTCTATGGAATGGCATCACGTAGAACAACTTGCAAAAGAAGATAAATACGAGAAATGTCTTCAATATAGCTGTTATGATTTGTAAAGAAACTTAATATTGAAGTGTACAGAGTCTACAGACAGTACAGATAATATATTTTATGTAGCTATGTATGTATAGCTATTTTTTATCTATTTTTTGATAGTATTGATATATGTATTTAAATATTTTTAGTGATATGATGAATTGTGTGAAAATTGTCACATTGTTCGTTACACTGACGTACGGGGTGAAACAATGACAGATTAGGCGTCAAAGGGACAGAATTGGCGACACAGTGACAGAATTGGCGACACAGTGACAGAATTGGCGACACAGTGACAGAATTGGCGACACAGTGACAGAATTGGCGACACAGTGACAGAATTGGCGACACAGAGGCAGATTTGGCGTCAAGATGACACAATTGGTATCAAAGTTTGACACAGTCACATATTGATGTCGAAGTGTTACACTGGACGACACAGTGACACACTTGACGACACAAAGTCACAATCGGTGTCAAAGTGTGACACTGGGCGACACGGTGCCGCTCGTATGTTTCTTTTCCCAGTTTATGAACACAAGTTTGTCGGTCTTTGGAGTATATTTCTATAGCGAACGATAGCATCTTTTTGAAGTTTTCAGTGGAACTTTTTCTTCTCCGATAGTTAAAGTATAGGAAGATTGGAATGAATTTTGAGGCACGCACCGGTTTTCAGTGTGGGGGCTTTTCATCCGCCAGGATTGGTTTTTTGATCCTTAGATCCATTCAGGGTGTGATTGAATAAGATGTCTTAAGTCTGCGGAAGATTCTCGCATTGATTTCGAGCTCCCGATACTTTTGAAGATATTTTTGAAGTGGAAAACAAAGTTTTTCCTTTAGTTTTTTTTCACGTTTATTCAGGTACTGGAAATTGAAAGTTTGATGAAGGAAGGTGTTTATTTTTTTAAACACATTCACTACGGTTTGGTCAAGGAGAATCGTAGTTATGGACACTGTATCATCTTCATAGGACATTCCTTGGTAAGTGACAGCATTCACAGAGTAGCTTTTCTGAATCCATGAGCCACCGACGGTGGTAGGTGGCATTATTCATAGAGTCACTTTCCTTTCTGACTGCTTCTTCCAGTCTTTTGTACTTGATTTCCTTTGACGTCAGCGATATGGCCTTTGGTTCCGAAGCAGACGTTAAACCCCTAATAAAAAATTTACATGACCATTTCAGTTAAAAATGCAATAACGTTTTGTCTCTCCTTCAGGTTTCGTTTCTGGCAGTTCGGAGAATGGGTGGAGGTACTTGTTGACGACAGACTTCCCACACAGAAAGGACGGCTGGTGTTCCTTCACAGTACAGATCCTGCAGAGTTCTGGGCAGCTCTACTGGAGAAAGCATACGCAAAGTGAGTGAAGTAGCCAAACAGGGAGCAAAGTTTAGTGAGGTAACTTTGCAAACATTGTTCCGATATTGACACAACATTGGGACAATGTTATAACAATAGTGACAATGTTATGACAATATTGGGGCAATGATGTAACAATATTGGGGCAATGTTGTAACAATATTGGAGCAATGTTGTAACAATATTGGGGCAATGTTGTAACAATATTGGGGCAATGTTGTAACAATATTGGGGCAATGTTGTCCTGAGAAACCAGATGGGAAATATTATGACTGTAAGTTATTAGGTTAAAACAGTGGATATGAAAAGTTAATGAAAATTTAAGGGAGTCATTTGATTATTAAAAATATTTTTATATATAATTTTGAATATTTTTACTAAATTTACTTATAATAATTCCCAAATATTTTCTTTAATACACCATTTTAGATATTTGATTAAATATTTTTTACAATATTTCATATAACTAACAATATAAAGATAAAGAGAGGTCCTCTCTCAATCTTCTATGGCCTCACCATAACTTCCTCTCTCAATCTTCTATGGCCCCACCATAACTTTTTCTCTCAAATCTTCTATGGCCCCACCATAACTTCCTTTTTCAATCTTCTATGGTCCCACCATAACTTTCTCAATCTTCTATGGCCCCACCATAACTTCCTCTCTGCTGATCATCTCATCTCGAGATCCCGTAGATCTGATCTCATTGCTCATCGTTATTGGCTGCAGGATACGCTTCTGTTCGAAATGGTTTCTCCTGATTTATCCTGATATTAAGACCTAATTTTGGCTTTGATAAATGTCGAGTACAACGTGTGTTGTACTTATTTGTAGGTGGTACTTTCATCTTGGTTCACAGAGAGGAAGGTTAAGGTGGGACCTTAGAAGATCACCCCACTATAACTTTGCGTATTGACGGTATGATAAAGATGTGAAAATGATTGGTATTGGTTCTTGGAAGTTGAAATAGTGTCCGTACTACTTAAATTTTTTAATTAGGATTGAATTTAGGTCACTTAAGTAATCTTATTGGGTTTCAGCGTCTGTTTTGTAACGGCGGGTCATTTCGAATACAAAGGACTTCAAAGAAGCACCAACAAGCCATTCTGGCATCTAAATCTTCTAAATGGCTTCAAATCATGCACACACACTCTTTTCAATTTATTTTCTCGTAAGGTCTTTTCTAGAGTTTCCTTTCAGTCGAAATCTAATCGCCTTGTGCTAATCCATCCGAACAGTGTCCTTTGAGACTTCAGACGGGCCTTTGAACCTCTCTCTCCCCTTCTATTTGTCCCCGTTGTCCCTAAGTCTGTTTTGATGTGTGTCTAATAGGTAATGGAACATTCCATAGACAAACGTACTGGTATCATTATGCTCAGGAACCAAAAGAACAAAAATACCGTATGACACAAAAAAAGTGGGCGAAAAATAAGTCGCCAAAAATAATTAGCATATCAGCTTGAAACAAAAACTGTTAAAAAGAGCGTATTATCAAGTTTTATTTCATCTATCCAAACATTTCCTTAGAAAATGGATTCATAGAAAAAAATCTAAAACTAACTCCTTACAAAATGCAGACGTCACAAATACTCACACAGGATGACAATGTTCGAAGACTGCTTTTTTGTCAACGAATTAATCAGGCAAAAGAGCAAGGAACTCTAAATGTCAACACTATAGTGTTTTGTGACGAGTCCCATATTTATCTTGATGGTTTTGTGAAGAAGCAAACATGTCGTTACTGGAGTTCTGAAAGACCAAAACCAGTAATTCAGAAACCGCTACACTCCCGAAAGGTTCCCTTTTGATGCTAAGTGAGTGCGAATAGAAAGTACGACCCATACTTTTTTGAAGATGCAAACTCAGGGAATTCCCGCAATGGAACAAGTGAAGCCTACTTTGAAATGTTAACTAATGTTATTAATGTTTACATTAGCCCCGATGTTTGGTTTCAGCAAGATGGCGCGACCTCCCAGACTTCTTTGCCTGCATTGGAGTAGTTGAAAGCTCGCTTCGGAGAAAAAATTACCTCCCGCCGTACTCAGTTTCCACGGCCAGCCAGATCACCTGACCTTTCTTTCGTCTTTGTACTATTTTCTTTGGGGATTTGTTAAACAAAAGGTCTTCAAATCGAATCAAAGGTATCATCTCCCATTCCTGAATTAAAACAACTACTTCAAGAAGTAATCGCATCAATCAATCAAGAGACTTTAGCGAAAGTAATCAACAATTTTGAGAAGCGGATAGATCTCTGTATTGAACAACAAGGTGAACATTTTGAACATTTGTTGAAAAACAAATAAAACTTCATGATTTGCCTTTAAATATGGTCTTTGTTTTAATTCGCTACGTTGATTAGTTTTTGAGTTAAAGGGATTTTATTTTCGCCCACTTTTTTAGAGTCATACGGTATAAGTAACTCGAAAGCTAATATTTTAAAAAGGGGAAGGGGGATATAATTTATTTATAAATTATGTAGCTACCCATAATTATCGATGAATGAGTAAAAATTTGAAATTTTACTATTTTTGGTTTCGATAATTCGATTCATTCACACTTCCACCGCTCCTGTTCAATACTTCCACCACTCTTGTCCCATAGTTCCACCACTCTTGTCCCATAGTTCCACCACTCTTGTCCCATAGTTCCACCACTCTTGTCCCATAGTTCCACCACTCTTGTCCCATAGTTCCACCACTCTTGTACCATACTTCCACCACTCTTGTCCCATACTTCCACCACTCTTGTTCACACTTCCACCACTCTTCTCCCATACTTCCACCACTCCTATTCAATACTTCCACCACTCTTGTCCCATACTTCCACCACTCTTGTCCCATACTTCCACCACTCTTGTCCCATACTTCCACCACTCTTGTTCACACTTCCACCACTCTTGTTCACACTTCCACCACTCTTGTCCCATACTTCCACCACTCCTGTTCAATACTTCCACCACTCTTGTCCCATAGTTCCACCACTCTTGTCCAATATTTCCACCACTCTTGTCCCATACATACACCACTCTTGTCCCATACTTCCACCACTCTTGTCCCACTGTTGACCCTTGTTTGTCCTACTGTTGTCCCTTGTTTGTCCCACAGTTGTCCCTTGTTTGTCCCACAGTTGTCCCTTGTTTGTCCCACAGTTGTCCCTTGTTTGTCCCACAGTTGTCCCTTGTTTGTCCCACAGTTGTCCCTTGTTTGTCCCACAGTTGTCCCTTGTTTGTTCCACAGTTGTCCCTTGTTTGTCCCACAGTTGTCCCTTGTTTGTTCCACAGTTGTCCCTTGTTTGTCCCACAGTTGTCCCTTGTTTGTCATACAGTTGTCCCTTGTTTGTCCCTTAGTTGTCCCTCTATATCCTCTTATTGATCACATTCCTTTAAAAAATACTCCTCGAGATTATAATACAGTCCCTTCACCAATTAATATGAAATGACTACAGTGACTGACTGTATCTCTTCAATTCTCCCACTAAATCTTCTCTCGCCGCTTATGTGGAATTAATTAAAGTTTTTGTTTTCTGGCAGCAGATGTTTTGCGATTGGTTTCAACACTGGGGAGAGATATTAAGTTAATTAAATCTCTCTAAGAGGCTTATATCAATCCGTCCTCTTCTTTGATGTCACTCAACTCATTTCTCAACTTCTTCTTAGTTTGATGAAGCGAAATGATGAAAAGTTTTGTTGTAGATGAACCTATTTGTTTGGTACCTGAAGAAAATACTGAAAGGTTATGTTTTGGTCGGCTTTTACTTGCAATCTTGTTATTCGCGTAACTCAAAAAATATTCAACCAAATTGGTTGAAATTTGGTGGTACGATTGGTCAATTTTCAGGAATAATTTTGTTAGATTTTGGCAGTGATCAAGTCAAAGATCATGGTCACGAAAACGTCAAATGCGGTGATGAATATATGCGCTCTGCTAGTACACCTTCTAATTTTATAATAAATAAGAAGGTTGTTCTTCATGTAGTTTAAAAAAATGTGGAAGTGAAAATAGATTTGTTTCACTATATTTACCATATTTTTTTAAAATAATCATTTTTGAAAGGCAGGGTTCACTAGTTTGATATTTAATTCCTTTTCATTACAAGAAAATTGAAGAAATGATAAGTTTCCACAGGAGAAAATATTTTATCTATTTAAACTACATTGACTCTACTTCTGTTTAAAATAAATTGAATGTATGTATATCTACTTAATTTTATTAATTTATTATCTGTTAACTTAATAAAAATTAAATGTTTCCTTATAAAAACTCTACGTAAATTATTACTCCACTTTCAGACTATACGGAAGTTACGAGGCTCTTCACGGGGGCTACACCACGAGGGCGCTACAAGACCTCACCGGGGGGATAGTGCAAAGCTTCCCCCTGTCCCTGCAAGACAAGTTCCTAAGTTACCAGGTGTTAAACTCAGCTGTACCCAGGTCTTCACTGCTAGTGGCCTCCATAGATAACGTGAGTCTGACGTCATTCATAGTAGCTAACTATGGGCCAATCACAGTCTAGATTAATGTGGACCAATCACAGCATAGATAACTGTGGACCAATCACAGCATAGATAACTGTGGACCAATTACAGCATAGATAACTGTGGACTAATTACAGCATAGGTAACTGTGGACCAATCACAGCATATATAACTGTGGACCAATTACAGCATAGATAACTGTGGACTAATTACAGCATAGGTAACTGAGAACCAATCACAGCATAGCTAACTGTGAACCAATTACAACGTAGCTAACTGTGGACCAATTAATTAATAGCTAACTGTGGACCAATTAAAGCATAGCTAACTGTGGACTAATTAAAGCATAACTAACTGAGAACCAATCACAACATAGATAACTGTGTACCAATCACAGCATAGCTGACTGTGGACCAATCACAGCATAGATAACTGTGGACCAATCATAGCATAGCTAACTGAGAACCAATTTCAGCATAGCTGACTGTGGACCAATCACAGTTCAGATTACTGTGGACCAATTACAGCACAGCTAACTGAGAACCAATTAAAGCATAGCTAACTGTGGACTAATCTGTGCACAGCTAACTGAGAACCAATCACAGCATAGCTTAAGTCAAATACAGGTTGTAGTGATCCCATTTAATTATTTGGTATATTTAAAACCATTCTACCTGTGTTACCTTTTAGCATCTAGAACTTAGCTATATTTGAATCCCTTTCATTGATGTAGAATAATATTACTAGATTTTCCTTATCAAACTCATGTTTTGTAAATCATAATTCCATTTCTGCAGAGCAAGGACGGGGGATCTGCGGTGAAGCTGCGTAACGGGCTGGTGACGCAACACGCTTATAGTGTCACGGGGTTGGCCAGAGTGAGGAGCAAAGTGGGGGAAGTGCCGTTAGTGAGGTGAGTTGTTTGTTGTTGTTGTTTTATACCCTTTGTTGTTACCTCCGCTGGATATTAAGGGATATACCCAAATTATAAAAAAAGACTAACGGTAAACAAATCAAAGAAAGTATTGGAGAAGGAGCCAAATACTATCAGGTGAATATAAATTACTCAAAGTATCTTGAATGGAGTGAGGGGAGGAATGACGTAATTGGAGAGATTTCACCCGTAATTAAAACGGGGGAAATTCTTAACTGGAGACGTTTGGGGGGTTGGTGGGTTGG
The DNA here is from genome assembly GCA_947561585.1 of Caprella mutica. Taxonomy (NCBI): domain Eukaryota; kingdom Metazoa; phylum Arthropoda; class Malacostraca; order Amphipoda; family Caprellidae; genus Caprella; species Caprella mutica. The sequence continues at coordinate 133,357 of CANNZV010001001.1, forward strand.
GGGTTCGAACTACATTTTTTTTCAAATTGCCAAATGAATTAGTATGAAAATGAAATAAAGTCAGGGAATTCGATTTTCTCCTAAATAAGTTTTATTCTTTTTCTCTTTGATATCAAACATGTTCAAAACAAGTTCAGACTTGTTTTGACGAGATCAAACATGCTCTATGGAAATATTCCGTCTCTTTTCAAAATAAGCAAATAACAAATAACATATCAATTTTGATATTATATACCCACAATAATTATTACCATTCTATTCATTCGTACGCTGTATAAATAAAACTGTTTATTTTCTTATGAAGATTGTCTAGACTGCTTTCAGAGTGAGAGAAAAAATGTCTGTGTTCAGGAGTGTGAAATGTATACCATCATGCTACGCTTTTCATGCTATTCCTTTCACGCAATTCCTTTCACGCTATTCCTTTCATGCTATTCCTTTCATGCTATTCCTTTCATGCTATTCCTTTCATGCTATTCCTTTCATGCTATTCCTTTCATGCTATTCCTTTCACGCAATTCCTTTCACGCAATTCCTTTCATGCTATTCCTTTCATGCTATTCCTTTCACGCTATTCCTTTCATGCTATTCCTTTCACGCTATTCCTTTCACGCTATTCCTTTCATGCTATTCCTTTCATGCTATTCCTTTCACGCAATTCCTTTCACGCTATTCCTTTCACGCAATTCCTTTCACGCAATTCCTTTCATGCTATTCCTTTCATGCTATTCCTTTCATGCTATTCCTTTCATGCTATTCCTTTCACGCTATTCCTTTCATGCTATTCCTTTCATGCTATTCCTTTCATGCTATTCCTTTCACGCAATTCCTTTCATGCTATTCCTTTCATGCTATTCCTTTCATGCTATTCCTTTCACGCTATTCCTTTCACGCTATTCCTTTCATGCTATTCCTTTCACGCTATTCCTTTCATGCTATTCCTTTCATGCTATTCCTTTCACGCTATTCCTTTCACGCTATTCCTTTCATGCTATTCCTTTCATGCTATTCCTTTCATGCTATTCCTTTTTAGCTATTTCTTTCACGCTATTCATCACCCTATTCTTCACGCTATTCTTCACGTTATTCTTCACGTTATTCTTCACGCTATTCTTCACGCTATATACTAATAATGATTAATATACTAATTAATCACTAAAGTTATGATGGGGCTATAGAAGATTATGGTGGGGCAATAGAAGATTATGGTGGGGCAATAGAAGATTATGGTGGGGCAATAGAAGATTATGGTGGGGCAATAGAAGATTATGGTGGGGCAATAACAGATAATGGAGGGTCTCTCTCCCATAGCTCTACCTTAATGTAAGCAGATTTCCCTTCATTTCCCTCAGTATTCACAAGGGGCGTACTGCTCCCATAGAGTATTTATGCTGTGGAGCAACAATGAATGAGGCATGCCTCTTAATAGGGCCTCGTGAGGAATGCCTCATTAACAAGGCCTCGTGAGGCACAGTGAGGCATGCCCCATTAACAGATATGAGTTAATCTTTACTTTAATAAGCGTTACAATTAAAGTTTTCCATTTTTACTTCCTCCCTACCACTCCACTCTTTTTGCACTCTTACTTCCCTCTCTTATCACTTTCATATCACTCTTTTATTCCACTCTTTTAGCTCTTGTATCCATTCACTCAGAAGCTTTTCCAGTCTCTTCTCACTATAACTCTGGTCTCTAAGTTCTCGTATTTTAACGTCGGTAGTTCTTACTCTGAACTTAGAGGTGATTTAATTATACACCACATGGTATAATTATACACCACATGGTATAATTATACACCACATGGTATAATTATACACCACATGGTATAATTATACACCACATGGTATAATTATACACCACATGGTATAATTATACACCACATGGTATAATTATACACCACATGGTATAAATATACACCACATGGTATAAATATACACCACATGGTATAAATATACACCACATGGTATAATTATACACCACATGGTATAATTATACACCACATGGTATAATTATACACCACATGGTATAATTATACACCACATGGTATAATTATACACCACATGGTATAATTATACACCACATGGTATAATTATACACCACATGGTATAATTATACACCACATGGTATAAATATACACCACATGGTATAAATATACACCACATGGTATAATTATACACCACATGGTATAATTATACACCACATGGTATAAATATACACCACATGGTATAATTATACACCACATGGTATAATTATACACCACATGGTATAAATATACACCACATGGTATAATTATACACCACATGGTATAAATATACACCACATGGTATAATTATACACCACATGGTATAAATATACACCACATGGTATAAATATACACCACATGGTATAAATATACACCACATGGTATAAATATACACCACATGGTATAAATATACACCACATGGTATAATTATACACCACATGGTATAAATATACACCACATGGTATAAATATACACCACATGGTATAATTATACACCACATGGTACAATTATACACCACATGGTATAATTATACACCACATGGTATAATTATACACCACATGGTATAAATATACACCACATGGTATAATTATACACCACATGGTATAAATATACACCACATGGTATAATTATACACCACATGGTATAAATATACACCACATGGTATAAATATACACCACATGGTATAAATATACACCACATGGTATAAATATACACCACATGGTATAAATATACACCACATGGTATAAATATACACCACATGGTATAAATATACACCACATGGTATAAATATACACCACATGGTATAATTATACACCACATGGTACAATTATACACCACATGGTATAAATATTCACCACATGGTATAAATATACACCACATGGTATAATTATACACCACATGGTATAATTATACACCACATGGTACAATTATACACCACATGGTATAAATATTCACCACATGGTATAAGTATATATACACCACATGGTTTAAAATATATACCACATGGTTTAAAATATATACCACATGGTATAAATATATACCACATGGTATAAATATATACCACATGGTACAAATATATACCACATGGGGTAGCCGGTCAATTGTTCCCCATACCATTTGATCCCCGGTCATTTGATTCCCAGTTATATTTTTTGTTTGCTCATATATTTAGCATACAATAATTTAGTACGATTTTTATTTATATATAAAAATTGCAATTTACTATTTAAATAATAAATAAAACCTGTGAAACAATTTGACATCTACCATTTATACAATAAAAATTTTATATAATGAAAAAATAACAGACTTCAAACAGCTAGAACTTATTATCGTAACAAATTAATTACTTTTATTTACAAATAATTTACATTTACAACTAGTCAGGAAACATATTACAGGTGATAGGAAATATTAACCAACTCTTGCAAGCTAAAGTTAGGTATATTCACTTCACAAGCTAAGTGAATATACCTAACTTTCAGTGAAGCTGTTTTCTCCGTAACTATTACAAACATTATGATCATATAGGTGGGATAGATTGAAAATAAGTTTATGGTAAATAGTATACTAAAATTATTTTACCATAAAATTATTTGTGGTATTCCACCTACATAATGATAATAATTGTAATAGTTACGGCAAAGAAGCTTAACTGAAAACTACCAATGAAAGTGCCTAAAGTTACTCCTAAATTAGCTCCTATGCCAGAAGAAATAATTACGAGACATGCTCCTGATTTATTTGATTAGTCATATGTGCCAGTTATAATAAGTACGGGGTACACCTGTACATTTGATTTTACCATTGAATTTTTTTTTTTCTGCCGGATTGTAAATTTGAAAGCATATATTGTTACTTATTTGAATAAAAACAGATTTAATTTCTTGTTAGCTGTTTTTACCCTTATTACTTAGTTCCTTTGAAAAAACTTCATCTACAGTAAGGTGCATATTTCTATTATATATTAAATAATTAAGATATTCACATATAATAAATGAATAGTAGGTGTATAAACCGAAAATATGACTGGGAATCAAATGACCGGGGATCCATTGACATAGACCCACCACATGATTGTACCACTAGTCTCATTTTGACGTCACAGTCATGAATGGGTCACGTATGACGTAATTCCTATCTTTTACACCTTTTTATCTTTTGTTTCAGGTTGCGTAACCCTTGGGGCGCTGGTGAGTGGAATGGGCCCTGGAGTGAGGAGTCCTGGGAGTGGGATGGTCTGTCCGACCGGGACAAGGAGCTGCTCAGTGTCAGGGTCCGGAACGAGGGAGAGTTCTGGTAATTACTGTCATAATGGTCATTATATATTGATAAATAATCAATGATATATAATCAATATATAATTTTTATTATATATTGATATATAAGTCAAAATATATCAATGTTTAATAATCATTAGGTATATATAATTTTTTTACTATTTATCCATAATATCGAATAATTGACTTAATTTTCATTTTTTCAGGATGGGTTTCGACGATTTCATTCGTCATTTCTCCCAGTTGGATATTGTCCATGTGGGCCCCGATGACTGGATGAACGAACCTGCTTTGCATTCTAAGAAACCCTGGAGAGCGGTCTTAGCCCGCAGAAGGTGGCGGGCTGGCTATAATGCCGGTGGGGGTCCTCAGTATCCCGGTAAGATCCAAATTACTTATATTTTTTTAAATTATCCATTTTGAAAATCATAATTCTCTTATTTGAAAATGAATGATATTTAGTGTTCATTAATTTTAATATTATAATAAGATTATTTTATTTAATCCAAACCAATTAGATATGAACGATTTTCTATCTTTTATAACTCCAATTAAAGCCCCAATGTAATTTTTGATAGCGTATTATTTAATCGTTTCTACACTAGATTCAAAAATGAGTTCAAAGAATTTTCATGACGGAAGGAGAGCAACTGAATCGTTTCATCCAAGTCAATGACTTTATTTTTTAACATATCATTTTGCTGGTGCTGATGTAGATAAATGACGCTGCTTTAATTATACTTCAAAATTATTTTGAAAAATATGGTAAATGAATGAAATTTTCTTTTATTCTTAGAGCAATTTGAATGTAATTTTTTAAATGAATATAAGAATTGAATTCAATTTAAAAATACTATAGATTTTTGATTCATAGTCTGATCGTATCCAGGATACTATAGCTCTTCCATTTATAGTCTGATCGTATCTAGGATACTATAGCTCTTACATTTATAGTCTCATCGTATCTATCTAGGATACTATAGCTCTTCCATTTATAGTCTCATCGTATCTAGGATACTATAGCTCTTACATTTATAGTCTCATCGTATCTATCTAGGATACTATAGCTCTTCCATTTATAGTCTCATCGTTTCTAGGATACTATAGCTCTTCCATTTATAGTCTGATCGTATCTAGGATACTATAGCTCTTCCATTTATAGTCTCATCGTATCTAGGATACTATAGGTCTTCCATTTATAGTCTGATCGTATCTAGGATACTATAGCTCTTCCATTTAGTTTGCATTAGAGTTCATTTTTACTGGTAAATAGGCATAATTTCGTCCTTTTGTCTTCAGTGCGCAAACATACAAACAAACACGATTTCCATAGTTTTAGAAGTGTATATGTTCCACGCAATTTGCCGATTTACAATCTCGAGAATGCGTGGCGCGTTTTTTTACCCCTTTATCTTCTTCTTATTTATTCTGAAATCGATTACTAATATACTTGTGTGTATAGGGGACATACTGGCCCCCGAAACCCCCAGCCTGGTGATTAAACAATCATGAAATGTGCATTGCAACAAACTAGCGGATACAACACACTACTTAACGGCCATTTACTTGAGAGCTTCCAAATAATCTTCATTTAGCTATATATGAATATATGAAGATTACTTTTAAAAACTAAACAAAGTTGACAAGAAATTAATGAAGATCATTTTAAAACTCTCATCATAAAATAGCCGTTATGTAGTTTGTTGTATCAGCTTCTTTGTTGTACTGTACATTTCATGATTATCTAATAATCTGGCAGGGGGTTGCCCCTATGCACATATCTATAATTGTGTTCGATAAAGAAAATGAAGGTTTATCGCAAGCATGGCATTAAGAGAGTGTAAAAACGCGCAGCGCATTCTCAAGATTATAATATTTAGCAAATTGCGCGGAACAGATATCTAATATTCATGCTTATTAGAGAGCTAAATTCCCAGTCTTTATCTGAAGTAATACCCTTCATTCAGCATCAAACTCATTAAATATTGTGAGTATTTTTCAGTCATTTGTTGCTATCAAAGGTTTTTGGTTTCAATTCGTACCTCTTCAACTTGTTTCGGTGTCAATTTTTCCTAATTTCGTGTCAGTGTCCTGATTTCAAAGGGGATTTTTTTCTGCCATTTTGTGGTAATTTCGAGCTAGTCTGAATTTCAGTATAAAAACTAATAAAGTTTATTGCACTTCACGTCTGAATTATATCATGTGAGTTCTTTTTCTTTACTTTTTTGACATCTTTAATTTTAAAAAAAGATATCAAGCTCTTCAACCCCGTTAATACCTGACAATTTTACGAGTTACGAGTAAATCAAATAAACGTAACTCGTTAATAATGTGAATTATATAACAAAATTAATTCTAGAACATGTACAAGTTTTAAACTTAAGAAGCAATTAAATCTCAGAAAACACACTTTTATTATTAGTAAGTAGGGTAAGTTACGAATTATCGGTCAGTTCCACATTTTCCACAAGAAAATATGTACAATATAATAATCATAATTTTAATTTTAATTGCTATCCCTGATACCAGCAGGTAGATAACATGGATACCAATTTAAATAAAAAATAAAATAAATATTATTATATTTTTTTTCTCATATGACCTCCGAAAATGTGGAATTGACCGATAATTCGTAACTTACCCTTTACATTAAAAACCAAGAGAGCCATTAAATTATTAATAAGATTAATTCAACCTAATATCTAACCCTATCCTTCCAGAAACAACCTCCTACAACCCCCAGTTCCACGTTCAGATCCCCCGTGCAGGTCTATCCAAGTGCCATGTCGTAGTTTCAGTGACACAACAGTACCAGACCTCCATATCCCCCACTGCCACCAGCTCCTCTCCCACCAGCTCAATCAACACCACCACCCTCTCCACGGCTCCCCCCAGTACCACTTCCCCCGATAAGAAGAGGAAACTGCACCCCATTGGCTTTGCTGTGTATGAAGTCCCAGGAAACCTCACCCGATTGACCCCTACCTTCGTCGGAGAACACGTGAGTGGGGGGTGTAGATGGAGGACGTTACATTTTATTCAATTGGTTTTAGTAATTTCTTCTCTATTTAAAATATTTAGAATTCAATTCCAGAGTACCCAAATAGGATCTGCATCAAAAAATAGTAAACACTGCATAAGGTTTTTGAGATACCTACTATCTATATTACCGCATAAACTTTTATCGACGCAGTGCTGCAAGAATAATGTTTCTATGCATATAAAGTTTTTAAGGTTAGCTCGAGTCTGATTGGTCAGCAAGGTAGAGGAACCAGCAGGAGGCGGACCACTTAACCGTCAGTGCTCCACCTACTGCTAACTCCTCCTCCTTGCATGTAGAAAGAGTAGAATTAAACTTATTTTTAAATGATAAGTACTTTGAAACTGTCGACATAGTTTATTGTTCCAGTTAGTTTGTTGCGCTGCACACTATTGATTGTTTAATAACCTGGCAGGGGGGCCACGATACACCAATTGTCAAAAAAGAATAAGTAAAAACCTTAAAAAATTATCCTAATAATCTTATCCCCAAAGAACAATATTTTTAATACTATATTCGTAGTGGTATTAAACTTATAGTTTTTATCCTTAGATGTGTTTCCCTTCAATTAAATCATTGGGAATTAGAACCCAAAGTGCCAATACCGTTCAAACATATTTAAGTGTTGAAACAGGATAGAAACCAGTGCACAATGGTTGAAATAAGTTTAAACTTGGTAGACAGTTAGAACAAGTCTGAATGTGTTTAAACATGTTACAACATGACCAAACATGTTCAAACGTGTTTAAACGTGTTATAACAAGTCCAAAAAATCTAATTACCACAAATGCTCTACCATTTTTACTTCAAATTTCACCCAATCATTTCAGGTAACGGCTCATTTCTCTTGACACCTAATTAGGTTTGCCGCAATCGTAAAGTGGGCGTTCCTATAAGTCCATCGAAAATTTCTAAATGTCATATTAGTTAACACCAACTTTCCGAGTACGGTGACTTTAACCTAGATACAGAAGATTGTATTTAGCAAATTGTTTCGGCGTGATGCAAATGATTTTAGGTATTCTTTTTTTACCATTAAATCTTCTTTCTGAGCATCGTAAAAGTCGACAATCTCACCATTGTTCATCTCGCAAAGTAAAAGCAGTTTAATAGATTGAAAATCCCCTGGCAATGCTTTCAAGTGTATTGTATCGTTCAGAGGGAAAGTTATGGTGGGGTCATAGAAGAATTGGACCCATTTCAATCTTCTCCGAATGCCCCACCATAAGTTTCCCTCAGTGATATCAATTGCATTACCTTCTCTGTCATTATTTGGAATAATGCAATGTTATTCGTACGAAGAAAAGATAGTCGTGTCATTACATTAATTATTATTGGAATAGTGTATATGACGTCAACATTTTCTATTATTTTTATCTAGAAATTAGATTGGATATTTTAAAAAAAAATTAATTTTTTTTTTAGGTCAGGATTAGTTATTTTATTTAATATCGGGAACATTTAAAATTAAATCAAGAATATTTTATTTTAAAATCAGGAATAAATTATTTGAAATTCGGAATATTTCATTGATTTTAATTAATATCGTTTTTTCACTCTACTATTGAAATAAACTATGTGCGAACGTGCGAGTAACAGTTTTCAGCTAACATTTTGCCACTATTTTTCAGTCGCCCCTTGACGTGACTAACTACAGTACAGCGAGAGAAACAGTCACCTTCTTCACCCTCCCCCCGGGGGAGTACATGGTGGTCCCCCACACGCAACACCCCAACACAGAATTGAGATTCTTACTCAGAATACTCACTGATGAGCAGAGTAACATATGGTGAGTAATAGTGAGTAACATGTGGTGAGTAATAGTGAGTAACATATGGTGAGTAATAGTGAGTAACATATGGTGAGTAATAGTGAGTAACATATGGTGAGTAACTGTGAGTAGTGCGGTGAGTAATGTGGTGAGTAACTGTGAGTAATGTGGTGAGTAACTGTCAGTAATGTGGTGAGTAACTGTGAGTAATGTGGTGAGTAACTGTGAGTAATGTGGTGAGTAACTGTGAGTAATGTGGTGAGTAATAGTGAGTAACTGTGAGTAATGTGGTGAGTAACTGTGAGTAATGTGGTGAGTAGCTGTGAGTAATGTGGTGAGTAACTGTGAGTAATGTGATGAGTAACTGTGAGTAATGTGGTGAGTAACTGTGAGTAATGTGGTGAGTAACTGTGAGTAATGTGGTGAGTAACTGTGAGTAATGTGGTGAGTAATAGTGAGTAACATATGGTGAGTAACTGTGAGTAACATATGGTGAGTAACTGTGAGTAATGTGGTGAGTAATAGTGAGTAACATGTGGTGAGTAATAGTGAGTAACATGTGGTGAGTAATAGTGAGTAACATGTGGTGAGTAATAGTGAGTAACATATGGTGAGTAACTGTGAGTAGTGCGGTGAGTAATGTGGTGAGTAATTGTGAGTAATTTGGTGAGTAACTGTGAGTAATGTGGTGAGTAACTGTCAGTAATGTGGTGAGTAACTGTCAGTAATGTGGTGAGTAACTGTCAGTAATGTGGTGAGTAACTGTGAGTAATGTGGTGAGTAACTATCAGTAATGTGGTGAGTAACTGTGAGTAATGTGGTGAGTAACTGTTGAGTAATGTGGCGCGTAACTGTTGAGTAATGTGGCGCGTAACTGTGAGTAATGTGGTGAGTAACTGTGAGTAATGTGGTGAGTAACTGTGAGTAATGTGGTGAGTAACTGTGAGTAATGTGGTGAGTAACTGTGAGTAATGTGGTGAGTAACTGTGAGTAATGTGGTGAGTAACTGTGAGTAATGTGGTGAGTAACTGTGAGTAATGTGGTGAGTAACTGTGAGTAATGTGGTGAGTAACTGTGAGTAATGTGGTGAGTAACTGTGAACATTGTGGTGAGTAACTGTCAGTAATGTGGTGAGTAACTGTGAGTAATGTGGTGAGTAACTGTCAGTAATGTGGTCAGTAACTGTCAGTAATGTGGTGAGTAACTGCGAGTAATTTGGTGATATTAATTATCTAGGAATGATTTTTTAAACATGTCTACCAAATACAAACATGTAAGTCAATAACATGTCTTTAACATGTCTACTAAATACAAACATGCAAGTCAATAACATGTCTTTAACATGTCTACCAAATACAAACATGTAAGTCAATAACATGTCTTTAACATGTCTACCAAATACAAACATGTAAGTCAATAACATGTCTTTAACATGTCTACCAAATACAAACATGTAAGTCAATAACATGTCTTTAACATGTCTACCAAATACAAACATGTAAGTCAATAACATGTCTTTAACATGTCTACTAAATACAAACATGCAAGTCAATAACATGTCTTTAACATGTCTACCAAATACAAACATGCAAGTCAATAACATGTCTTTAACATGTCTACCAAATACAAACATGTAAGTCAATAACATGTCTTTAACATGTCTACCAAATACAAACATGTAAGTCAATAACATGTCTTTAACATGTCTACCAAATACAAACATGTAAGTCAATAACATGTCTTTAACATGTCTACTAAATACAAACATGCAAGTCAATAACATGTCTTTAACATGTCTACCAAATACAAACATGCAAGTCAATAACATGTCTTTAACATGTCTACCAAATACAAGCATGTAAGTCAATAACATGTCTTTAACATGTCTACTAAATACAAACATGCAAGTCAATAACATGTCTTTAACATGTCTACCAAATACAAGCATGTAAGTCAATAACATGTCTTTAACATGTCTACTAAATACAAACATGTAAGTCAATAACATGTCTTTAACATGTCTACCAAATACAAACATGCAAGTCAATAACATGTCTTTAACATGTCTACTAAATACAAACATGCAAGTCAATAACATGCCTTTAACATGTCTACCAAATACAAACATGTCTTCAACATGTCTACCAAATACAAACATGCAAGTCAATAACATGTTTTTAACATGTCTACCAAATACAAACATGCAAGTCAATAACATGTCTTTAACATGTCTACCAAATACAAACATGTAAGTCAATAACATGTCTACCAAATACAAACATGTAAGTCAATAACATGTCTACCAAATACAAACATGTAAGTCAATTACATGTCTTTAACATGTCTACCAAATACAAACATGTAAGTCAATAACATGTCTTTAACATGTCTACCAAATACAAACATGTAAGTCAATAACATGTCTACCAAATACAAACATGTAAGTCAATAACATGTCTTTAACATGTCTACTAAATACAAACATGCAAGTCAATAACATGTCTTTAACATGTCTACTAAATACAAACATGCAAGTCAATAACATGTCTTTAGCATGTCTACTAAATACAAACATGTAAGTCAATAACATGTCTTTAACATGTCTACCAAATACAAACATGTAAGTCAATAACATGTCTACCAAATACAAACATGTAAGTCAATAACATGTCTTTAACATGTCTACCAAATACAAACATGTAAGTCAATAACATGTCTTTAACATGTCTACTAAATACAAACATGCAAGTCAATAACATGTCTTTAACATGTCTACCAAATACAAACATGTAAGTCAATAACATGTCTTTAACATGTCTACCAAATACAAACATGTAAGTCAATAACATGTCTTTAACATGTCTACCAAATACAAACATGTAAGTCAATAACATGTCTTTAACATGTCTACCAAATACAAACATGTAAGTCAATAACATGTCTTTAACATGTCTACTAAATACAAACATGCAAGTCAATAACATGTCTTTAACATGTCTACCAAATACAAACATGTAAGTCAATAACATGTCTTTAACATGTCTACCAAATACAAACATGTAAGTCAATAACATGTCTTTAACATGTCTACCAAATACAAACATGTAAGTCAATAACATGTCTTTAACATGTCTACCAAATACAAACATGTAAGTCAATAACATGTCTTTAACATGTCTACTAAATACAAACATGCAAGTCAATAACATGTCTTTAACATGTCTACCAAATACAAACATGCAAGTCAATAACATGTCTTTAACATGTCTACCAAATACAAGCATGTAAGTCAATAACATGTCTTTAACATGTCTACTAAATACAAACATGCAAGTCAATAACATGTCTTTAACATGTCTACCAAATACAAGCATGTAAGTCAATAACATGTCTTTAACATGTCTACTAAATACAAACATGTAAGTCAATAACATGTCTTTAACATGTCTACCAAATACAAACATGCAAGTCAATAACATGTCTTTAACATGTCTACTAAATACAAACATGCAAGTCAATAACATGCCTTTAACATGTCTACCAAATACAAACATGTCTTCAACATGTCTACCAAATACAAACATGCAAGTCAATAACATGTTTTTAACATGTCTACCAAATACAAACATGCAAGTCAATAACATGTCTTTAACATGTCTACCAAATACAAACATGTAAGTCAATAACATGTCTACCAAATACAAACATGTAAGTCAATAACATGTCTACCAAATACAAACATGTAAGTCAATAACATGTCTTTAACATGTCTACCAAATACAAACATGTAAGTCAATTACATGTCTTTAACATGTCTACTAAATACAAACATGTAAGTCAATAACATGTCTTTAACATGTCTACCAAATACAAACATGTAAGTCAATAACATGTCTACCAAATACAAACATGTAAGTCAATAACATGTCTTTAACATGTCTACTAAATACAAACATGCAAGTCAATAACATGTCTTTAACATGTCTACTAAATACAAACATGCAAGTCAATAACATGTCTTTAGCATGTCTACTAAATACAAACATGTAAGTCAATAACATGTCTTTAACATGTCTACCAAATACAAACATGTAAGTCAATAACATGTCTACCAAATACAAACATGTAAGTCAATAACATGTCTTTAACATGTCTACCAAATACAAACATGTAAGTCAATTACATGTCTTTAACATGTCTACTAAATACAAACATGTAAGTCAATAACATGTCTTTAACATGTCTACCAAATACAAACATGTAAGTCAATAACATGTCTTTAACATGTCTACTAAATACAAACATGCAAGTGAATAACATGTCTTTAACATGTCTACCAAATATAAACATGTAAGTCAATAACATGTCTTTAACATGTCTACTAAATACAAACATGTAAGTCAATAACATGTCTTTAACATGTCTACCAAATACAAACATGTAAGTCAATAACATGTCTACCAAATACAAACATGTAAGTCAATAACATGTCTTTAACATGTCTACCAAATACAAACATGTAAGTCAATAACATGTCTTTAACATGTCTACTAAATACAAACATGCAAGTCAATAACATGTCTTTAACATGTCTACCAAATACAAACATGTAAGTCAATAACATGTCTTTAACATGTCTACTAGCTAAATACAAACATGTAAGTCAATAACATGTCTTTAACATGTCTACCAAATACAAACATGTAAGTCAATAACATGTCTTTAACATGTCTACCAAATACAAACATGTAAGTCAATAACATGTCTACCAAATACAAACATGTAAGTCAATAACATGTCTTTAACATGTCTACTAAATACAAACATGTAAGTCAATAACATGTCTTTAACATGTCTACCAAATACAAACATGTAAGTCAATAACATGTCTTTAACATGTCTACTAAATACAAACATGCAAGTCAATAACATGCCTTTAACATGTCTACCAAATACAAACATGTCTTCAACATGTCTACCAACTACAAACATGTAAGTCAATAACATGTCTTTAACATGTCTACTAAATACAAACATGTAAGTCAATAACATGTCTACTAAATACAAACATGCAAGTCAATAACATGTCTTTAACATGTTCTCTTTTCTCTGTTTACTTTCCCTAACTACCTCCCTTAATATTTTTTAATATACAATATCTTGTTTATTCAAACCTCTCCAGGCTGCTTATAATGAATAGAAAACAGCAAAATGATAGCTACATCTTATGTAATTAGTTCCTTATTATTTGGTGGAGATAATGAAGTATTATATGAACAGTTAAGCATTTCTATGTTTTCAAAGATTGATATTAAAGTTTTTCAGGGAATATAAAATGATAATATAGGTAAATTTTATTTTATTTCGTAGCTTACCTCAACTTTTCAAAAAAGAAAAAAATTATTTCCCAGAAATTCTATTTTCCAAAAAAAAAATATTTTCAGTTTAATCTTATATTTTCACCTAATTTAATTTTCCCCCTAAATTCACTCTTTTTACCCCTATAATCCTTATTTCCCCCTTAATTTTTCCCCAGGGAAGTGAATGAGGACAACATGGTGTTTAGATCAGCCAGTTTGGGGGTGGGGGAGGAGGTGTCCAAACCGGTAAGTGGGGGAATTAACCCCCTAGGTGTAATTACAGTCTCTAGGTGTAATTACAGTCTCTAGGTGTAATTACAGTCTCTAGGTGTAATTACAGTCTCTAGGGGCAATTACAGTCTCTAGGTGTAATTACAGTCTCTAGGTGTAATTACAGTCTCTAGGTGTAATTACAGTCTCTAGGGGCAATTACAGTCTCTAGGTGTAATTACAGTCTCTAGGTGTAATTACAGTCTCTAGGTGTAATTACAGTCTCTAGGTGTAATTACAGTCTCTAGGGGCAATTACAGTCTCTAGGTGTAATTGCAGTCTCTAGGTGTAATTACAGGCTCTAGGTGTAATTACAGTCTCTAGGTGTAATCACTGTCTCTAGGTGTAATCACTGTCTCTAGGTGTAATCACTGTCTCTAGGTGTAATTACAGTCTCTAGGTGTAATTGCAGTCTCTAGGTGTAATTACAGTCTCTAGGTGTAATTGCAGTCTCTAGGTGTAATTACAGTCTCTAGGTGTAATTGCAGTCTCTAGGTGTAATTGCAGTCTCTAGGTGTAATTACAGGCTCTAGGTGTAATTACAGTCTCTAGGTGTAATCACTGTCTCTAGGTGTAATCACTGTCTCTAGGTGTAATCACTGTCTCTAGGTGTAATTACAGTCTCTAGGTGTAATTACAGTCTCTAGGTGTAATTACAGTCTCTAGGTGTAATTACAGTCTCTAGGTGTAATCACTGTCTCTAGGTGTAATCACTGTCTCTAGGTGTAATCACTGTCTCTAGGTGTGATTACAGTCTCTAGGTGTAATCACTGTCTCTAGGTGTAATCACTGTCTCTAGGTGTAATCACTGTCTCTAGGTGTAATCACTGTCTCTAGGTGTAATCACAGGCTCTAGGTGTAATCACTGTCTCTAGGTGTAATCACTGTCTCTAGGTGTAATTACAGTCTCTAGGTGTAATTACAGTCTCTAGGTGTAATCACTGTCTCTAGGTGTAATCACTGTCTCTAGGTGTAATCACTGTCTCTAGGTGTAATCACTGTCTCTAGGTGTAATTACAGTCTCTAGGTGTGATTACAGTCTCTAGGTGTAATTACAGTCTCTAGGTGTAATTACAGTCTCTAGGTGTAATTACAGTCTCTAGGTGTAATTACAGGCTCTAGGTGTAATCACAGTCTCTAGGTGTAATCACTGTCTCTAGGTGTAATCACTGTCTCTAGGTGTAATCACTGTCTCTAGGTGTAATCACAGGCTCTAGGTGTAATCACTGTCTCTAGGTGTAATCACTGTCTCTAGGTGTAATCACTGTCTCTAGGTGTAATCACTGTCTCTAGGTGTAATTACAGTCTCTAGGTGTGATTACAGTCTCTAGGTGTGATTACAGTCTCTAGGTGTAATTACAGTCTCTAGGTGTGATTACAGTCTCTAGGTGTGATTACAGTCTCTAGGTGTGATTTCAGTCTCTAGGTGTAATCACTGTCTCTAGGTGTAATTACAGTCTCTAGGTGTAATCACTGTCTCTAGGTGTAATCACTGTCTCTAGGTGTAATCACTGTCTCTAGGTGTAATCACTGTCTCTAGGTGTAATCACTGTCTCTAGGTGTAATTGCAGTCTCTAGGTGTAATTACAGTCTCTAGGTGTGATTACAGTCTCTAGGTGTAATTGCAGTCTCTAGGTGTAATTGCAGTCTCTAGGTGTAATTACAGTCTCTAGGTGTAATCACTGTCTCTAGGTGTAATTACAGTCTCTAGGTGTAATTACAGTCTCTAGGTGTGATTACAGTCTCTAGGTGTAATTACAGGCTCTAGGTGTAATCACTGTCTCTAGGTGTAATCACTGTCTCTAGGTGTAATCACTGTCTCTAGGTGTAATCACTGTCTCTAGGTGTAATTACAGTCTCTAGGTGTAATTACAGGCTCTAGGTGTAATCACTGTCTCTAGGTGTAATCACTGTCTCTAGGTATAATCACTGTCTCTAGGTGTAATCACTGTCTCTAGGTGTAATCACTGTCTCTAGGTGTAATTACAGTCTCTAGGTGTAATTACAGTCTCTAGGTGTAATCACTGTCTCTAGGTGTAATCACTGTCTCTAGGTGTAATCACTGTCTCTAGGTGTAATCACTGTCTCTAGGTGTAATTACAGTCTCTAGGTGTAATTACAGTCTCTAGGTGTAATTACAGTCTCTAGGTGTAATTACAGTCTCTAGGTGTAATTACAGGCTCTAGGTGTAATTACAGTCTCTAGGTGTAATTACAGTCTCTAGGTGTAATTACAGTCTCTAGGTGTAATTACAGGCTCTAGGTGTAATTACAGTCTCTAGGTGTAATTACAGGCTCTAGGTGTAATTACAGGCTCTAGGTGTAATTACAGGCTCTAGGTGTAATTACAGTCTCTAGGTGTAATTACAGTCTCTAGGTGTAATTACAGTCTCTAGGTGTAATTACAGGCTCTAGGTGTAATTACAGTCTCTAGGTGTAATTGCAGTCTCTAGGTGTAATCACTGTCTCTAGGTGTAATTACAGTCTCTAGGTGTAATTACAGTCTCTAGGTGTAATCACAGTCTCTAGGTGTAATTAGTCAGTTCTCTAGGGACAGACATTTCCAGTTCACTAACTAACTGCCTGTTTAAAGTGTCTCCAGAAATTCCAACAGTTTAACCAGTCACTGCCCAGTGTGACGTATGTGGTACAGTTAATAGGTTGAAATGTTATTCAGGGCAATGTTGTAACATTATTGGCAATGTTGTAACAAGGTTGCTAATATTGGGGTAATGCTGTAACATTGTTTCTAATATTGGGGCAATGTTGTAACAATATTAGGACAATGTTTTCACCTGAACATTGCTTCTTGGAATATAATTATTATTCAAACTGGAAAATTTAATTTCACAACCTTTTTCATGATCAAAATAGTAGATTTTCTTGGACATTTTCATCAGTGTGTAGTTTGAGCTTTACAAGACTTTATAAGAGCGATACAATATTTGTACATGCTTTGAATCAACTAAGATTTTATCACTTTTTTCATCAAACATTTCATTCAATTGCCATAGCAATAACATTAAGTTTTGTATGAAAGTGAATAGTATTATGTAGTTAACTGACTATTTGTGCTGTTTCTCTACGTCCGCAAGGCCCACAAACACACATACCGACACAAAGTATTTGATTCTTAAAAGAGTTTATTCCAAAGGACATGGGATGTTTTAAAAAGGATATTCAAAGGATAGCTATCAGATATTTCAAAAAGAGTGTTCCCACAATTCCACTTTGACCAGAATAACCTACACAGTTCAAACAGAAACCATTTAATATAATAACTTTGTTCCTATCAATCGAGGGTATATAAAATGAAGCCCAGTACTTTCATGTGATGTAAGATTTGAACTAACAAAAAATCATACAATTTGAGCCGCTATGTGGCCTTTGGTTCCTAAGTAGACGTTAAACCATTAATAAATTATTTGCATATTTTTAAATTGATTTGAAAAGAATAAATTTGAATGTGGATTTCTTGTGTTTTCTTTTCTTGTGTTTTCTAATGTAAATTATATAAGTGTTTGTATTTAAAGTGCACTACTATTTAAGGCTTGACCACACATCAGTGTTCCATCCGTGACGCGTCCGGTCCGTCTCCTCTCAGTGATTCAGTGTCAGTGAAAAAATATATCGTTACCTACTTTAATTTCAACGGACACATTCACATAGCACCGGCTCCTCTCGGTGCTAAAAAAAACACTGAGAAGAGCCGGAACGGACAGAAACCTGACATGTGTGAGCAGCCTTGGCAATAAAATAAATAGTTTTCAGTGTGTTCGCTAGTTCTCACAAGGTGTTTTTCTCTCAAGCAGCTGAAGGACAAGCGCCTCTACCTCCAAAGACTACTGACGAAGTACCCCCAGGAGATAGACGCGGTGGTGCTGCATAAACTGCTATCCAAGCACTGGAAGAGTGAGTCAAAGGATGCATATTAGGAGTAAAGGAAATAAATATTGAATTTTTAAAAACCAGTGTCAAAAATTTCTGTGTCCCTATATTGCTAACAGTGTCCTGTTTCCCTAACAGTGTTCCTCCTAGAGAAGCCTTCTTTGGAGCTGGCTAAGAGTCTGGTGATGCTCAGAGACTACAACATCAGTGGCAAACTCTCCGCCATCGACGCACCTTCTTTGCTTCTGACTTTACAGTTCTGGCGGGTAAGAAACGAACTTTTTATAACGAAATCTACCAAGACTTCAATTGCTTAACCCTTTATTGTTCTTGTGATCATATTTGATCACTTAAACTGAGTGTAAAAAACTGTTTGCTGAACGATAACGAGTTATGTACAAAGGCTGCATAGAGAAACATGTTACAACGACGTTGGTTTTTTTATTGGATGAATAGAAGTATGACTGGTCTTTCTTCTTCTATGAACTGTTGCAATTTGGATAATCATTCTCCACAACCCCTCTAACTTCATGTAAATGTATACGTCAATGCTGACGGGTTTCAGAAATCAAATTAGGTGCTCAAAGCGACTGTTTTACGGCTCTGTATTTCAATAGAAAGAGTGTGCCATATTTTGTGTAGCGGATACCATCCTTCTGTCTGCCAGTGCTGGGCTAGTTACCTGTATCGGTAATCGATGTACGGGGGCAGGTAAATGCAATCTATTTGCTTGAATATTTAACAACCGATATCGCTCACTATTGATTTGAAAAGATTTTTTGATCCGAATCACTGAAGCTTTTTTTACAGGATTTGAACTAGATGTGATATGAATTAACCTTCGGTGATTGGAGGCGGTCCTTGTTCTATTGTTTGTTCATTATTGGAATGTTACTTTCATGATTTTAATTGTCGATGATGAGGCCTGTAGACACTGTAGATGATGAGGCCTGTAGACACTGTAGATAATGAAGCCTGTAGACACTGTAGATGATGAGGCCTGTAGACACTGTAGATGGTGAGGCCTGTAGACACTGTAGATGGTGAGGCCTGTAGACACTGTAGATGTTGAGGCCTGTAGACACTGTAGATGATGAGGCCTGTAGACTCTATAGATGATGAAGCCTGTAGACACTGTAGATGATGAGGCCTGTAGACTCTGTAGATGATGAAGCCTGTAGACACTGTAGATGATTAGGTCTGTAGACACTGTAGATGATTAGGCCTGTAGACACTGTAGATGGTGAGGCCTGTAGACACTGTAGATGATTAGGCCTGTAGACACTGTAGATGGTGAGGCCTGTAGACACTGTAGATGATGAAGCCTGTAGACACTGTAGATGATGAGGCCTGTAGACTCTGTAGATGATGAAGCCTGTAGACACTGTAGATGATTAGGCCTGTAGACACTGTAGATGGTGAGGCCTGTAGACACTGTAGATGATGAAGCCTGTAGACACTGTAGATGATGAGGCCTGTAGACTCTGTAGATGATGAAGCCTGTAGACACTGTAGATGGTGAGGCCTGTAGACACTGTAGATGATGAGGCCTGTAGACTCTGTAGATGATGAAGCCTGTAGACACTGTAGATGATGAGGCCCGTAGACTCTGTAGATGATGAAGCCTGTAGACACTGTAGATGATTAGGCCTGTAGACACTGTAGATGGTGAGGCCTGTAGACACTGTAGATGGTGAGGCCTGTAGACACTGTAGATGGTGAGGCCTGTAGACACTGTAGATGATTAGGCCTGTAGACACTGTAGATGATTAGGCCTGTAGACACTGTAGATGGTGAGGCCTGTAGACACTGTAGATGATGAGGCCTGTAGACACTGTAGATGATGAGACCTGTAGAAACTGTAGATGATGGAGCCTGTAGAAACTATAGATGATGGAGCTTGTAGATTTTGTAGATGATGAAGCCTGTAGACACTGTAGATGATGAGGCCTGTAGACTCTGTAGATGATGAAGCCTGTAGACACTGTAGATGGTGAGGCCTGTAGACACTGTAGATGATTAGGCCTGTAGACACTGTAGATGATTAGGCCTGTAGACACTGTAGATGGTGAGGCCTGTAGACACTGTAGATGATTAGGCCTGTAGACACTGTAGATGATTAGGCCTGTAGACACTGTAGATGATTAGGCCTGTAGACACTGTAGATGGTGAGGCCTGTAGACACTGTAGATGATGAGGCCTGTAAACACTGTAGATGATGAAGCCTGTAGACACTGTAGATGGTGAGGCCTGTAGACACTGTAGATGATTAGGCCTGTAGACACTGTAGATGATTAGGCCTGTAGACACTGTAGATGGTGAGGCCTGTAGACACTGTAGATGATTAGGCCTGTAGACACTGTAGATGATGAAGCCTGTTACTGTAGATGATGAGGCCTGTAGACTCTGTAGATGATGAAGCCTGTAGACACTGTAGATGATTAGGCCTGTAGACACTGTAGATGGTGAGGCCTGTAGACACTGTAGATGATTAGGCCTGTAGACACTGTAGATGATTAGGCCTGTAGACACTGTAGATGGTGAGGCCTGTAGACACTGTAGATGATTAGGCCTGTAGACACTGTAGATGATGAAGCCTGTTACTGTAGATGATGAGGCCTGTAGACTCTGTAGATGATGAAGCCTGTAGACACTGTAGATGATTAGGCCTGTAGACACTGTAGATGATTAGGCCTGTAGACACTGTAGATGATTAGGCCTGTAGACACTGTAGATGATGAAGCCTGTAGACACTGTAGATGATTAGGCCTGTAGACTCTGTAGATGATGAGGCCTGTAGACTCTGTAGATGATGAAGCCTGTAGACACTGTAGATGATGAGGCCTGTAGACTCTGTAGATGATGAAGCCTGTAGACACTGTAGATGATTAGGCCTGCAGACACTGTAGATGATGAAGCCTGTAGACACTGTAGATGATTAGGCCTGTAGACACTGTAGATGATTAGGCCTGTAGACACTGTAGATGATGAAGCCTGTAGACATTGTAGGTGATGAGGCCTGTAGACACTGTAGATAATGATGCCAGTAGACACTGTAGATGATGAGGCCTGTAGACACTGTAGATGATGAGGCCTGTAGACACTGTAGATGATGAGGCCTGTAGACACTAGATGATGAGGCCTGTAGACACTGTAGATGATGAGGCCTGTAGACACTGTAGATGATGAGACCTGTAGAAACTGTAGATGATGGAGCCTGTAGAAACTATAGATGATGGAGCTTGTAGATTTTGTAGATGATGAGACCTGTAGAAACTGTAGATGATGGAGCCTGTAGAAACTATAGATGATGGAGCTTGTAGATTTTGCAGATGATGAGACCTGTAGAAACTGTAGATGATGGAGCCTATAGAAACTGTAGATGATGGAGCTTGTAGAAACTATAGATGATGGAACTTGTAGAAACTGTAGATGATGGGGCCTCTAGACACTGTAGATGAAGAGGACTGTAGAAACTGTAGATAATGATGCCAGTAGACACTGTAGATGATGAGGCGTGTAGACACTGTAAATATAATTCTGTAGACTCTGAAATGATGAGGCCTTGACTCACTCTAAGAGGCATTGTCACGCTAATTCTCAGGTGTTTCTCATCTATGTTTAGGCTCTCATTCTCTAGTTGGTGTTGATTTTACACCTGCGATATGAGCTCCGTTCAGACTCAAATTAACCCCCTGCCTCCCCAGTTGCACCGAAATAGCACGTAGAACTCTACACTGGGTTCGGTAGGACGTTAATACGGGGGACGAAGGCAAAATATCTTATTTACCTTGCACTAGAGCCATGTTTTTACAGACTGCATCTCTCTATCTTGCCAAATGCTAGGCTGGGTAGGTTTTTGCGAGAAATATTCGAGAAGGTATTTACTCACCGTCCGGATTATTAAATTAAACCTCTCTAAATTCCATCTTTTAGGATCACCAGGAGTTTGCATCCCTAATATCCGGAATTAGTCGCGCCAAAAATGGTATAAAGATTTAAAAGCTACATTTCGTGAAATGGTGCGAGTGTAGGGATTCTTTTATTAATACTTTAGTTAGGGCTTTAAAGATGCACTGGCTTGTAGAGTCTTAGTTCACATTGGGTAATTAACTTATTATATAATACCTATTTTTCTTCTATGATTGTTTATGGACTATTAAAATATATTCATTGAGTCAAATAAATCGGTATCTCTATTTAATGAATGTATTTTGATAGTTATAAACTAAATAAATAATCATTAATAATTTTACTTTCCTGAAAATTATCAAGTCCTAAAATGGATTATTCCATCTTCTTTGTATTGACAGTATTCTCACTAGGGTTGTGACAATGTGCTTTTTTCAATCATAGATCCCACTCAAAATGAAATGGTATCGATTAGGTGGCCGGAAAAGTCGGTCTTACAATATTCGGTGTCAGGTATAAACAATACTTATGAATTAAAAGTATCGAAAGGCTGCACGCCCGCCGAACTCCTTTGTCAGGTCTTTAAACAATCATGAAGTGTGCAGTGTAATAAACTAGCGGATACAGCAAACTACATAACGGTCATTTATGCTAAGAAGTCGTTTATAATTCTGAGACCGAATTTTCCAATACCATTCAATACTCTTTGATTCTCTCCGTCTATTATATTATAGGGATTTATGAATTTGAACGCGTCAACTACGAGGTCTTAGATTTTGTGTTAGGTAGATTCGTAGGCTTCATTTACTATCTCCTCTTCATTTTCCTCTTAGATTTTGTGTTAGGTAGACTCGTAGGCTTCATTTACTATCACCTCTTCATTTTCCTCTTAGATTTTGTGTTAGGTAGACTCGTAGGCTTCATTTACTATCACCTCTTCATTTTCCTCTTAGATTTTGTGTTAGGTAGACTCGTAGACCTCATTTATTATCACCTCTTCATTTTCCTCTTCCATCTGTGAGTGCAGTTACTGGTGCTTATGACCCTTCACATTTATTGGTTAGTGACTGCAATAACGGAGTAGCTTTACTGCTTCCATGAGCATCGTCAGAGAATAATTTTATGAATCTTCTTATGGCTGTTTCTTCAAAGTCCTTTGTACTTTTTCTTTCCTGACTTCACGCTATGACAGAGTGGTTAAGACGGACGGTATACCTAAATTACCCTCTTCAATCTTCCTCATCCCCCCCCCCGCTACCCTCCCTTTTTTTCTACATGTTAAAGCTTACCCTCTACTGTTCAAACTCTTTATGTCCACGGAAATTTCTCTCCTGAATTAACTTAAATAAATTGGCGTGTGATTTTTTTTGTCAATCGAGAGTTTGGGAGTTTCTTTTAGGTCAGAAATATCGTGAGAGAGAATTTTATATCGACTTCTGCTTGGAGTAAGACTTTTGGTGTAATTTATTCCCTTTCACTTAGAACATTACTGGAGGTCTTGCTAAATTATTAGTGAAATAATTTGCGATGCTTATTTGAAGTGCATATTTTACGGTTGGTATTAGCCCTTTATTTTAAGTGAAAAAAAGGAGAATTACTGGGATGTTCTTGCAATATATAGGTAAAGGAAAGCATATTAAACGATAAAAATAAGGACATTTGACCGAACGGACACTTGGCCGAACGGACACTTGGCCGAACGGACATTTGGCCGAACGGACACTTGACCGAACGGACACTTGACCGAACGGACACTTGACCGAACGGACACTTGACCGAACGGACACTTGGCCGAATGGACACTTGGCCGAACGGACATTTTGCCGAAAGTAGATCTGGCTTAAATTTGGTCGAATGGACATTTTGCCGTAAGATTTTCATTCAATGTAAATCCATATTACGAACTACAGCCTCCTTTTAATTGAATTATGATTTTTATTTCCATGGAATTGAAAGTCCTTTTTATAAAAAGGAAATTAAATTTTTATATGCATATAATGTGTATCCACATTACGAACTGCAAGCAGATATTGATCAACAATTTGAATTTTTTCCTAATCATGGATTTCATCGCAAATATAAAGGGTGGAAAAAAGCTTCTCTTCATACTTTTGAACTTGTTATTATTGATTATTATATTATTTAAAGTTACTGTTTTTGTTATCTATGCTAATAATACCCGTAGTGTGTTTATTTATTTATATATTTATTTATTTTGTGTTCGCTTTTACTCGACGGGTATTAAACATGAAGAATGTAACTATGATACGCACGGAAATATATTGACTTGATATTTAAATTCACCTGTATTTATTCAAATTTTAAATGTATTTTATCTACAAAATAAATTAGACTGCAGAAAATTTAATAATTTTAAATTTCTATTGAATTCATCAGAAGTAACCTAATAACGGGTAATAAATTGGTATTGATGATGACCCATTATTTTTAACGGGAAAGTACACTAGTATTGAAAAATATTACTATCCCATTTTCTTAGAATAAAGATATATCAGTCGAATGACCGTTCGGCCAAATGTCCTTTCGGCCAAATGTCTCCTTAGGACACAAAGGGATAAATTATTAAATTCTTCATTCTCCATATTTATCTCCTTATCTCCAATCTCCACCTCACACATGTTATAGTATTTATCTCATTCTGATATTATTGTACCAGATTCTCACGTCTCGTGAGTTGAAGTGACTTATCTGACTCTATTGTTGTGCTAATGCTGTCGCTTGTGACGCAATCTTTACCTGACGTTTGACGTGATCACAGATATGAAAATGTTAATGCATTTATTGTTGACATCTAACACTAATTCTGACTCTGGTGATTCATCTACTCTTTGAGTTTGCCTTTTTCGATTGTTTGATTTTAAAATTTTAAAAATTCAGATTGGCTAATGCATTATGTGAAATAACACATCAACTGCGTTACTATAGTTCTGCTGAATGTGTCTATTGTCTTTTAAGTTTTTTTTTTAAAGTTGAACAGCGTTCACAGCAAAAGAAACAAATACGTTATTTCTGAATTTAGTGACCAGGTGAAACTTCGAGTAGCTTGTGCTAAAAAATAGTGATTAGTGTTTGCATTTTACAATAATGTACGCGACCAGTTTTGTTTCTGCGTATACGATGACTCAGCTGTTTTTTAATAATAGAAAAGGACAAAAGAACTTATTGGCAAGAAACAATGAGAATATATGACGCCATCGGTGGATGAAGGGCCTAAGCCACATTTTGTTCAGGAGAAACATCCAAAGTTTGTAGATAGATTTTAGTAAGTTTACTGAGAAATAAAGGATGATTAAGGTACTTTTAACCAATTTTTCCATAAAATACTGATGTAACAACGTAAATTCTCGAAATTATATTGTAGCCCACAAGGATTATTTTTCGATGAAGAATCTCATTTTCAGGTTTGGTGGCTTAAGCCCTTCTTTCACCGAACGCGTCATATCTGTAGAGAAAATGAATAGGTAACATATATTAGGACTGCTGATGAAACAAAAATTCGAAAAAAGTGATCGTGAAATTCGT
This sequence comes from Caprella mutica, assembly GCA_947561585.1. Taxonomy (NCBI): domain Eukaryota; kingdom Metazoa; phylum Arthropoda; class Malacostraca; order Amphipoda; family Caprellidae; genus Caprella; species Caprella mutica. Next base: position 159,442 of record CANNZV010001001.1, read on the forward strand.
TTCAGTGGGTATAAATTATTTCCGGAAAAATCTCATGCACATAAAATACGGTAGCGGAAAAACCATAGAAGTTAAATTGCGCGGTTTTCATACCATATTTTTCACCATAAATTTACTATATACTTATTTTACAAACTTAATTTCAACTGCGATTTTCAATATTCAGAGTATTTTTTTCCATTTAACATTCGCTGCTTTTTAAAACATATCGGATTCTAAAAACTGTTGAACTGGATTAAATTTCTTATTCTGTCCATATTCGAAATTAGAAGAGAATGAAAGGACTGCACCAAATTGGCACTAGAAAGTTCGAAGTGGAGGTCAGTATTCGTATCATGTTCTAGTGATATTAAACCTTCGGCCTATTAAAACTTAGCCTGCTAGCCAGTTCCAAAGTTAACTGATTAACACTTTTCAATGGGAATAGCTTAGTAGAGAAGGTATGGTGGGCCATAGAAGATTGAAGACCCTTTTAATCTTCCATGGCCCCACTATAACTATCTGAGAAAGATTTACTTTTAACCCTGACGTTAAAATGACACCAATGGTACACAGAAGGTGATACAGTGTCCATACCTACTTCTACACCCGATTTTAATGTTAAAATGACACCAGTGGTATACTCATTACATCTAAGTTATTTCAGAACCAGATTTTGTACCGTGTGGTATACATTTATACCAATGAGTAATTATTTTTCATTTTTAAAAATACGCAAATTAGTTCAAAATATCCCATTTCACCCCTAGATGGCGCTAAGCAAGTACGACAAGGGTGGGGCAAGCAAGACCTCCTCTTACGCTCTCAGAGGCGCGTTGTGGGAGGCAGGAGTGACGGTTAGCAACAAGGTGCTGGAGTGTCTCGTACTGCGCTTTGCCAAGGACAGGGTACTGACTGCAGAGGCCTTCGTGATGGCGATAGTGAGGCTACACTTGGCTCACGGTGAGTGTTGAGAACATTGCTTTCAAAAATTATCTAATATACGGGCTTGAGTTTGTTATATAAGGGCCTTAGGTTTTTATATAACGGCTGGAGGTTCTTATATAAGGCATCGTGTTTCTTTTATAAGGGCTTCAGTTTCTTATATAACGGCGTTACTTATATGAAAGCTCTTTATATAAGATCTCTCTTATATATATTTAATTTTTATCTTTTCTCAATAAATATTATCCAGATTGTTCTTTCTGACCTCTACTATCAAGTCCCTTGTTAAAGTAACTTTTTTGTGTTTTTCAGAACGGTATCACAGCATAGATACGAAAATGAGGGGAAATCCTTATCACTTGAAGAGGTGAGTGGAGAGAGTGACGTAGAACTCCTTTTTAGTGAAATCCTGAATAGTGTGAGTGTCCTGGATAAAGAGGTAGCCTCGATAGTGAAACTTTTTATTAAGTCTGCAATAATATGGTCATCAGTTTTCTAAAACTAATGGTCTTTTATGGCAGACTAAATTAAATGTAATCACTATAGAGGCTACTTCTTCAACCCAGGTCTTCACATTCACTATACATGATTTCACTATAGAGGAGTTCTGCTGTACTTCGAAACAGAGTTAATTATTAATTATTATGGTCACTACTGCAAGTAGAAAAGTAATGCAAATGTTACTATTTCAGATGATTCTGATGACTATCTACTCTTGAGAGCAGCACTACTTGTGTCTAACGTCAACGGAGAACTGTGATAACAACTAATTATTTATTGGGAAAATAATGGAAACTGCCGGGCAACTACAGTAAATTGCCGGTCAACTACAGTAAATTGCCGGTCAACTACACGCAACTGCCGGGCTAGTACGTTCAACTGCCTGGAGACTACAGTAAACTGCCGGACTACCAATTCGAACTGTACGAATAATATAAATAATTGCCCCATTAAGATGCAATCCTAGTAAATCATATTTTCTTTTCTTCACTAAAACAGAGTATTAAAATATATTACAATGTTCATAGAGAGAATATGTAGCCAATCAGATAAGTACCGTCAAGTACTTTATTCTAAGTACCGTCATTTCGGTAATTTATTGGTGATAATAATGGCTTTCGATTTCACTAAAAGACCTTCTTAGAAATCTTTATTCGACTGACTTCTCTTTTATTGGCCATTTTAAAGTATGAAATTTGGTTTCGATTCCCCTTAGGTATGCAATATCACTGAAATGATAACTTGGCGTGTGTTTAAATAGGGTAGATACACAATAGTCGATATGATACGGAACATTTTTTTGTAACTTGCAATTGATCGACTACTGCGTAATTGCCATAAGTATTATATTTATTTGCGTACATAATATCTGTTAACATAATAATCATGGAGAAATAGTTCAAAGAATTTTACGGTACACTGTAAATTTCCAGATGCGTCAGGATACCACAAGAAAATTTCAAAAAAATTAATATTCCATTTTAAAAAATCCGCGAATTCTGTATTCATTTTAATGATCGTATCTAATTTTCTTTACTCAAAAAGTTAATACAAAATTTTTCAACAATAATTTATTTGACTAAAAGAATCAAAAGTCGACTCCATACTGATTCGTATTCAGTAAGTTTCAATTTACTATACGTATATGAATTCTTTCTAAAAACTCACCAGTAGGTATAGTTCGTTGATCCGCTCTTTTCAAGTTTTTGAGTCTCTGCAAAGAAGTAAATTAATCATAATATTGTATATTCATAATTATATATCCTGTATATATTTTGTGCCAAAATGTAAAAAATCAAATAAATCAGTTTATAATTATACATATTTTGTTACTTTATTAATAAGGTTATTAAGTTAATTTGATAACATTTTATTTTTAATGTTAAAAGTATATTTCTCTATATCTTAATTTAGGTAGATCATCTACTTTGTTTTACATGTTAAAAGATTTATTTAAATTATCCCAAATACGATAAAATATTCATACTCAGGTTAATTTTGTAACTATTTACCTTTTCATAATTTTACCATATAAAGTATTTACCAGAGTTTACCACAAATGCCAAAGCAACTTAATTACAACCATTTCAACCCTCTCCATTCAAGCCCCTCTATTCAACCATTTCAACCCCCTCTTTTCAACCATTTCAACCCCTTCTTTTCAACCATTTCAACCCCCTCTTTTCAACCATTTCAACCCCCTCTTTTCAACCATTTCAACCAAAGAATTCACAACCACAGTCAATATTTGACCAAACTAATAACATCGATATTAATATTACGACATCAGTTTTACCAACAAATACCCTCATTAGGTTTATAATCGGTGCATTTTATGCACATGTGAATAGAACAGTGTAGCTCATTTTATTTTAGGCATGTCATGTAAATTAAATAATTATATGTTTTTTCAACTATTGTGAAGTTTTTGAAAGTTTATTTTATATATTAAACCCTGTATAGATAGTTAAACTTAATACAATTTATGCATATGTAAGTAAAATTTACCTACATTAAATAATATCAATTGTATGTAAAATTTACGTACTTTCAATTATATGTACTTTATTTAATATCAATGTAAATAAAATTTACTTACATTAACATTATAATTACACTTAAAAAAAACATCTTGTCGATAATATAGATATTTTCTTATAGGTCTGTGAAACTAATAATAACATTGTATTAATAATTATTTATCTATTTTATAATGTATCAAATATGACAACAGAAAAGTTACAGGAACAGCGATTAATTATTTTTTATAATAATCTCTATTAATCACACTGATTAATATATAATAATCCGTTGGAGAAATAACAAGTGATTAATGAAAAATGATGTACATAGAAGATTTATTAGAGAAAATGATTTATTGATTGATTTTAAGTAAATATATGAGAAACATAATGTATTAATTCACCTTTTTTTAAATAGGAATTATATGAAAACTTAAAATTATTAATAAAAATAACAAGTGTAACCCCCAGGGTACACACCCCCAGGTAAAGCTGAGGGTACACACCCCCAGGTAAAGCTGAGGGTACACACCCCCAGGTAAAGCTGAGGGTACACACCCCCAGGTAAAGCTGAGGGTACACACCCCCAGGTAAAGCTGAGGGTATATTATAATTATTCCAAGTAACAACATCTAATTTAATTTAGTAGTGATTTAACGTCTGCTTCGGAACCAAAGGCCATGTCGCTGACGTCAAAAGGAAATGAAATACAAGGGACTGGAAGAAGCAGTCAGAAAGGAAAGTGGCTCCATGAACAAAGTCACTTACCACCGTCGGTGACCATGCTATGCTCATGGATGAAGAAAAGCTACTCCGTGAATACAGTCACTTACCAAGGAATGTGACGAAACGGGACACAAGCACCGGTGGCTGCACTCACGGATGGAAGAGGAAAATGAAGAGGTGATAGTAAATGAAGCCTACGAGTCTACCTAACACAAAATCTAAGACCTCGTAGTTGAAGAGCATAACCCTAGTGCTATCCTCTAAAACTGCAAGTAGCGTTAGAAAAATGATAAACATGGTAAAAATGAAAAAAGACAATCCATAATCCAAATTACAACTGTTCGGGACCCAAGGGACGCCACTCCCCTTCTCCTCCATTCACCACAGACAGCTTCAGGATAGAGCCCCTGGGGGCTAACAACATCTAGATCACTAAAAGTCAATAAGAAAATAATTCCTATTTCTCTAATCTGCCCAGACAATATAAAGACATAGCTATGCTCTTACATTTAAAACTAAAATAACAACAATCATACCCTGGGTATAGAGCTGGACTAAAATAAAGTAAATAAAGTACTGATGAAGTTATAGGTGAAATGATACACAACAACAATCATACTCTACGTATAGAGCTGGACTTTGTCTCAATTGTAACATTTCGACTTTCAGAAAAAAAAGTAATAAAACTATGAAATTATGTAAAGGCTTATTATTAGAGTTGTAACAATATGCTTTTAGAATATAAAGAATAATTAATTCTACTTTTTCTGTTAAAGCTTATATTTTAAAATACAGCATATTCTCGATAAGGGAGAATATGCTTTTTGTACAAAGAATTATTATTTAGACTTTTAATCATATGATAGATAAATATTAGTTAGTAAATGAAATGAAATCGTTACTTTCAGAGGAAATAGGGTTTTTATTTAGTTGGATAGATGGCGTTGGTTAAATTATTCCTCGATAGATGGCAGTGAATCTTGAAGCGTATATACAATATGTTCGAATATCTTCGCGAACAAGTATAAATAGTTAATAAAATTTAATATATTTATTCATAATATATACTATATAGTAACTAATAAACTATTAGTAGAGTTATAAATATTAATATTACATGCGATAGAAAAACGTTCTTTGCACAACTTTTATGGAAATAAAACAAGATGGCGTCAATGACTCGCGAAAAATTTGAGCTATTCCGCGCAAGAGGACGCTTTTCGAATTAATTTAAATAAACAGAGTATAAGATATTATGCAATTAAATATGCTGATCCCATTAAAAAATATAAGCAAATATTTAATTTAAATATTTAAAAATTGAAAGTCCTACGACTATTGATAAGTTGCAAACACGAGGTCTCCATGAGGAAGCAGCTACGCATTTGGTCGAAGAAGTTGAACACATCAGTAAAATAATTCATGATCATCAAATTTCGATAATTTTGCACAAATTCGAATATTTTAAAATTTTATATTTAAAAAATATATTCTTGGAATAATCAAACCGTGAAGTTAGTCCCGAATCAACCATCTAATAACCCAACACTAGAAATGAAAATAAAAGATAGTGTGTACAAATACAGTAAAACTCCTCTATAGTGAATGAATCCTGAGTAAGGAAGTAGCCTCTATAGTGAACAAATTTTCTTAGCCTGTTATAAAATGACCATCAGTTATAGAAAACTGATGGTCATTTAAGACAGACTGAAGAAAACTGTTCACTATAGAGGCTACTTCCTTACTCAGGACTCTACATTCACTAAACATGATTTGACTATAGAGGATTTCACTATAGAGGATTTCACTATAGAGGATTTCACTATAGAGGATTTCACTATAGAGGATTTCACTATAGAGGATTTCACTATAGAGGAGTTCACTATAAAGGAGTTCACTATAAAGGAGTTCACTATAGAGGAGTTCACTATAGGAGTTTACTATAGGAGTTTACTATAGAGGAGTTTACTATAGAGGAGTTCACTATAGAGGAGTTCACTATACAGGAGTTCACTATACATGATTTCATTATAGAGGAGTTCACTATACAGGATTTCACTATAGAGGAGTCCCACTGTACCATTAAAGTCTTGGTGATAGCACAACAGTTCCATTAAATGAAATAAATGCTCCCGATTGATATCTTTACGAGAGTAATAAGTCATGGTGGTGGAGATAGATAGAAAATAACAACAATAAGGGGTCAAATCTGCCAATATCTTGGAAAGATAAAATATTAACGATCCAAAGAAAAGAAATGCTAAGGAACCAAAGGCCATATCGCTGAGGTTAAAAGGAAATTAAATACAAGGGACTGGAAGAAGCAGTCAGAAAGAAAAGTGGCTCCATGAACAAAGTCACTTACCACCGTCGGTGACAATGCTCATGGATGAAGAAATGGTACTCCGTGAATACAGTCACTTACCAAGGAATGTGACGAAACGGGACACAAGCACCGGTGACTGCACTGATGGATGGAAGAGGGAAATGAAGAGGTGATAGTAAATGAACCTTCATAACAAAAAATCTAAGAGGAAAATGAAGAGGTAATTGTGAATGAAGCCCGTGAGTCTACCTAACACAAAATGTAAGAGGAAAATGAAGAGGTAATTGTAAATGAAGTTTACGAGTCTACCTAACACAAAATCTAAGACCTCGTAGTTGAAGAGCATAACCCTAGCGCTATCCTCTAAAACTGCAAGTAACGTTAAAAACGACAAACATGGTAAAAATGAAAAAAATATATCCACATTACAACAGTTCGGGGCCAAAGGGATCCCACCCCCCTCCTCTTCCATTCACCATAGACAGCTTCAGGATAGAGCCCCTGGTTGTAACTATGTACCTGAATAAATATCCGCTTTAAACATCCTCTAAAACTGATAAAAAAATTTAAGAGAAACAATTATAGTATACAAAATTACAAATTAAAACAGTTCGGATAGATTCACCATAAATAGTTTCAGTCTGAGGACCCTATGGGCTTCTCCCATAGGAATAGTAAACCCATTAAAGACCAGTAAGTCTATCCACAGACTGTGCAGTCACAAATTTAATAGATAGACCATTAAAGTTGCCAATGGAGTGTAATAGGGCTGTAAATTAAAAGAAAGTTTTTAATGAGGTTTGGAAAAGAGACAGGCGAGACTGAGACAGGTGAGACTGAAATAGGTGAGACTGAGACAGGAGAGACTGAGACAGGTGAGACTGAAATAGGTGAGACTGAGACAGGTGAGACTGAGACAGGAGAGACTGAGACAGGAGAGACTGAGACAGGTGAGACTGAGACAGGAGAGAAATATGATAAAATATACATAGAAAAAAATATAGAACAAAAATTTTATACAGGTATAGCTCGTACAACGCCCAGTGCATGTTCCGGAAAAGTGTCCGCTATGCTATCAGCGTTCGTTGTAACGTCACATTTATTTAGTTCAGTTGGAGATTTAAACTTTGTAAGTTTTCTTTAACAGCATTTCGAAGAAACACTTATGGAGATAAACAATCTCAGATTACTATTAAAGGTAAATGTTAATGAAAATCTTATATTAGTTACCTATATAAATGTACAAAATATTACGGTAGATATAAATGAAACTATTTTAACTAATATAGAATAGTTACACCTCACTTTGTTTTCTATAAAACTTTTCTAATCAAAGAAAACTTATAAGGAAAGGGTAACTAGATCAAAAAAAATACTTAGAAATCTGAAAACATTACATGAAAGTTTTAATTGTAATTTTGTAAATTGTTATACCTCTGAATGTAATAAATCTTTGACTAAGTACTTGGTAGACCGATGAAAAATTTGTAAAACAATATAATTTAAAGAGGTCGTTGTAGCGACCTGCAGTCCGGTAGAACGAACATTTTTTGTCATTTCTAGAGTGAGGGATATACGTTCAAAGATCGTTCGCTGTATAATATAAAATAAAAATATACGGTTAATGAGTAAATATGAATAAATATACCGTAAATATAAATAAATACTCTGTTAAAAACAAATTTGAAGTAATTGTAAAAAATCTAAATAAAAAAAATAAAAATAGAACAAATATATTATTTTATATAGCAATACTACTCAGCTTAACTAATAATTTTAAATATCCCTTTGAATTGAAATATTCTCAAAATACAATCGAATAAAAAAATTATCTAATTATCGACATTATATTATTTTAAAACTAATACTCGCAATATAAATAGACTCCCCCAGGGGATTCACCTATCGGCTTCATTAATATTAACATGTAGGCAGTTTTTCCTCGGCATAAAACAGCCCTGAATATCAGGTAAGCAATTAAAATACCACAGCAAAATATTGAGGAATATCATAGCAGAGTAAATAAAATAGTCCGCGCAAAAACCGTGCAGTTTTTAACTAAATTCTCATCATTTAGATTGTATACAGCGTGGTAATGGATAAATATTTTATGTTTAGTGTCAAAAAGATTTTGTAATTAGAGTTTTGGAATATCATGAATGATTATTTCTATTAAATATATTGATTGAATGTAGTAATAATTTAAAAAGTTGTAATAAATATTTGAAACTTACCACCAAAATTTTAGTCATGAGTTAAAAGGTAACGACTGAACAGTTTCATTTTTATTCTTTTTATTCAAAACAAAACACGATTATATGATTAAAATAATTATTGCGATCATTAATCAACAGATACGGAAAAAAACCTGTATTTATTTTTCTCGTTATAAATGTTAGCATTGAAAGATCATTCCGCAATGACTGTCAATTGTATCCACGTGATATGGACGGGTGTACAGGGATGCAGAGGGATATGGAGCATCAGAGGGATATGGAGCATCAGGGGGTTACAAAGCATCAGGGGGATACAGAGCATCAGAGGGATACAATGCATCACAGGACTACAGAGCATCAGACGGATACAAAGATTCAGAGGGATACAAAGCATCACAGGGCTACAGAGCATCACAGGGCTACAAAGCATCACGGGGCTACAAAGCATCAGGGGGCTACAAAGCATCAGAGGGATGCATATGGATGCATATAGACACAATAGAGGGTATCAGTTTCAAGGATGAATAGAAAGTCTGTCTGCAATATACATCGCAATGAAAGGAACACGAGAAACCCATTCACAGCAAGGACTGTGTGTACTGTGTGAGTGTGTGTGAGTGTGTGTGTACTGTGTGAGTGTGTGTGTACTGTGTGAGTGTGTGTGTACTGTGTGAGTGTGGGTGAGTGTGTGTGTACTGTGTGAGTGTGTGTGAGTGTGTGTGTACTGTGTGAGTGTGTGTGAGTGTGTGTGTACTGTGTGTGTACTGTGTGAGTGTGTGTACTGTGTGTGTAGGTGTGTGTACTGTGTGAGTGTGTGTACTGTGTGTGTAGGTGTGTGTACTGTGTGAGTGTGTGTGTGTACTGTGCGTGGGTACTGAGTGTAGGTATTGGTGTAAATAAGTGACAATGTGTATAGGTATAATATATATAGACGTGTGTATACGAGTCGAATAATCATGACGATTCATTATTAATCATGACGATTCATTATTAATCATGACGATTCATTATTAATCATGACGATTCATTATTAATCATGACGATTCATTATTAATCATGACGATTCATTATTAATCATGACGATTCATTATTAATCATGACGATTCATTATTAATCATGACGATTCATTATTAATCATGACGATTCATTATTAATCATGACGATAAAAGAGTGAAACGAAAGAAAATACAACACATTTCGATCATAGAACATCTCCTTTCATAAATACATCAAAATTTAATTCTTAACAGTGAAATATTTTCTTGCATCTTACAAAGTAATTTCTATCAGAACTGTAAACGTGCTGTCAAAAATAACCGTATTTTCACGATATCAATTTTATGTTCACTGATGGTAGTTGAATTTATGTAATAATTATTATCCCTGACTCCGCTTTTACTCCAATATTTTAAACTGAATAAAATAAAATTTAATATAGTTATTGAAACCAATTATTGAACTGATATCAGAATAATTTCCTATCCATACTATCAGCTGCTTGCCAAGCGTATTATTAGGTTAGTGTAACGGACAGACAGACACAAACCATTTATTGAACTGATATCAGAATAATTTCCTATCCATACTATCAGCTGCTTGCCAAGCGTATTATTAGGTTAGTGTGACGGACAGACAGACACAAACCATATATTGAACTGATATCAGAATAATTTCCTATCCATGCTATCAGCTGCTTGCCAAGCGTATTATTAGGTTAGTGTGACGGACAGACAGACACAAACCATATATTGAACTGATATCAGAATAATTTCCTATCCATGCTATCAGCTGCTTGCCAAGCGTATTGTTAGGTTAGTGTGACGGACAGACAGACACAAACCTTTTATTGAACTGATATTAGAATAATTTCCTATCCATGCTATCAGCTGCTTGCCAAGCGTATTATTAGGTTAGTGTGACGGACAGACAGACAGACACAAACCATTAATTTTATTGAACTGATATCAGAATAATTTCCTATCCATGCTATCAGCTGCTTGTCAAGCGTATTGTTAGGTTAGTGTGACGGACAGACAGACACAAACCATTTATTGAACTGATATCAGAATTATTTCCTATCCATACTATCAGCTGCTTGCCAAGCGTATTATTAGGTTAGTGTGACGGACAGACAGACACAAACCATATACTGAACTGATATCAGAATAATTTCCTATCCATGCTATCAGCTGCTTGCCAAGCGTATTATTAGGTTAGTGTGACGGACAGACAGACACAAACCATTTATTGAACTGATATCAGAATAATTTCTTATCCATACTATCAGCTGCTTGCCAAGCGTATTATTAGGTTAGTGTGACGGACAGACAGACACAAACCATTTATTGAACTGATATCAGAATAATTTCCTATCCATGCTATCAGCTGCTTACTAAGCGTATTATTAGGTTAGTGTGACGGACAGACAGACACAAACCATTTATTGAACTGATATCAGAATAATTTCTTATCCATACTATCAGCTGCTTGCCAAGCGTATTATTAGGTTAGTGTGACGGACAGACAGACACAAACCATTTATTGAACTGATATCAGAATAATTTCTTATCCATACTATCAGCTGCTTGTCAAGCGTATTGTTAGGTTAGTGTGACGGACAGACAGACACAAACCATTTATTGAACTGATATCAGAATAATTTCCTATCCATACTATCAGCTGCTTGCCAAGCGTATTATTAGGTTAGTGTGACGGACAGACAGACACAAACCATTTATTGAACTGATATCAGAATAATTTCCTATCCATACTATCAGCTGCTTGCCAAGCGTATTATTAGGTTAGTGTGACGGACAGACAGACACAAACCATATATTGAACTGATATCAGAATAATTTCCTATCCATGCTATCAGCTGCTTGTCAAGCGTATTGTTAGGTTAGTGTGACGGACAGACAGACACAAACCATTTATTGAACTGATATCAGAATAATTTCCTATCCATACTATCAGCTGCTTGCCAAGCGTATTATTAGGTTAGTGTGACGGACAGACAGACACAAACCATATACTGAACTGATATCAGAATAATTTCCTATCCATGCTATCAGCTGCTTGCCAAGCGTATTATTAGGTTAGTGTGACGGACAGACAGACACAAACCATTTATTGAACTGATATCAGAATAATTTCTTATCCATACTATCAGCTGCTTGCCAAGCGTATTATTAGGTTAGTGTGACGGACAGACAGACACAAACCATTTATTGAACTGATATCAGAATAATTTCCTATCCATGCTATCAGCTGCTTACTAAGCGTATTATTAGGTTAGTGTGACGGACAGACAGACACAAACCATTTATTGAACTGATATCAGAATAATTTCCTATCCATGCTATCAGCTGCTTGTCAAGCGTATTGTTAGGTTAGTGTGACGGACAGACAGACACAAACCTTTTATTGAAATGATATCAGAATTATTTCCTATCCATACTATCAGCTGCTTGCCAAGCGTATTATTAGGTTAGTGTGACGGACAGACAGACACAAACCATATATTGAACTGATATCAGAATAATTTCCTATCCATGCTATCAGCTGCTTGTCAAGCGTATTGTTAGGTTAGTGTGACGGACAGACAGACACAAACCATTTATTGAACTGATATCAGAATAATTTCCTATCCATGCTATCAGCTGCTTGCCAAGCGTATTATTAGGTTAGTGCGACGGACAGACAGACACAAACCATTTATTGAACTGATATCAGAATAATTTCTTATCCATACTATCAGCTGCTTGCCAAGCGTATTATTAGGTTAGTGTGACGGACAGACAGACACAAACCATTTATTGAACTGATATCAGAATAATTTCCTATCCATGCTATCAGCTGCTTGCCAAGCGTATTATTAGGTTAGTGTGACGGACAGACAGACACAAACCATTTATTGAACTGATATCAGAATAATTTCCTATCCATGCTATCAGCTGCTTGCCAAGCGTATTATTAGGTTAGTGTGACGGACAGACAGACACAAACCATTTATTGAACTGATATCAGAATAATTTCCTATCCATGCTATCAGCTGCTTGCCAAGCGTATTATTAGGTTAGTGTGACGGACAGACAGACACAAACCATTTATTGAACTGATATCAGAATAATTTCCTATCCATACTATCAGCTGCTTGCCAAGCGTATTATTAGGTTAGTGTGACGGACAGACAGACACAAACCATTTATTGAACTGATATCAGAATAATTTCTTATCCATACTATCAGCTGCTTGCCAAGCGTATTATTAGGTTAGTGTGACGGACAGACAGACACAAACCATTTATTGAACTGATATCAGAATAATTTCCTATCCATGCTATCAGCTGCTTGCCAAGCGTATTATTAGGTTAGTGTGACGGACAGACAGACACAAACCATTTATTGAACTGATATCAGAATAATTTCCTATCCATGCTATCAGCTGCTTGCCAAGCGTATTATTAGGTTAGTGTGACGGACAGACAGACACAAACCATATATTGAACTGATATCAGAATAATTTCCTATCCATGCTATCAGCTGCTTGCCAAGCGTATTATTAGGTTAGTGTGACGGACAGACAGACACAAACCATTTATTGAACTGATATCAGAATAATTTCTTATCCATACTATCAGCTGCTTGCCAAGCGTATTATTAGGTTAGTGTGACGGACAGACAGACACAAACCATTTATTGAACTGATATCAGAATAATTTCCTATCCATGCTATCAGCTGCTTGCCAAGCGTATTATTAGGTTAGTGTGACGGACAGATAGACACAAACCATTTATTGAACTGATATCAGAATAATTTCCTATCCATACTATCAGCTGCTTGCCAAGCGTATTATTAGGTTAGTGTGACGGACAGACAGACACAAACCATATATTGAACTGATATCAGAATAATTTCCTATCCATGCTATCAGCTGCTTGTCAAGCGTATTGTTAGGTTAGTGTGACGGACAGACAGACACAAACCTTTTATTGAAATGATATCAGAATTATTTCCTATCCATACTATCAGCTGCTTGCCAAGCGTATTATTAGGTTAGTGTGACGGACAGACAGACACAAACCATTTATTGAACTGATATCAGAATAATTTCTTATCCATACTATCAGCTGCTTGCCAAGCGTATTATTAGGTTAGTGTGACGGACAGACAGACACAAACCATTTATTGAACTGATATCAGAATAATTTCCTATCCATGCTATCAGCTGCTTGCCAAGCGTATTATTAGGTTAGTGTGACGGACAGACAGACACAAACCATTTATTGAACTGATATCAGAATAATTTCCTATCCATGCTATCAGCTGCTTACTAAGCGTATTATTAGGTTAGTGTGACGGACAGACAGAAGCCCCTTACCATAGCATTGACATCATCTGATTGTTCAGGCCATGTTCTATTGACGGTTTGAGCCGGTGACACAATTTCCAGATCCCAGGGGAGTGTTTTACCTCCTGGAAAAGAGTCTCAAAGATGATTTTAGCGAGAGTGGTGGAGGTAATGAGGCGATACAGGGGACTCAAATGATGCAAGACAAGACAAAATAGACCTTCCGGGGATAGACTTTGCGGAGATAATACGGTGGGAATATTCTCCCCTTACCGTAATGAGGATTGAGGAGAAGTGCTTCTGAAAGAAGTTGAACATTATTGGTATGTTTACGAATATAGACCCTACAGAGTTGAACCTGTGTCTATTATTTCCAAAGATAACACATGTATTATCAGATCTCTATTCGATAGAGTGAAATGGACTCAATTCCTCCATATCTTCAATATAGTGCATTACCAGCTACAGGTACACACATCTACTGAGACATAGCGCTAAGTGGCTTAGTGGCAACAAAATGAACAAACATGCAGTGTATTGTTATAGAAATCGTTCAAATGATATGAACGAGTTTTGTATGTAGTAGAACGAGTTTTGTATGTAGTAGAACGAGTTTTGTATGTAGTAGAACGAGTTTTTTATGTAGTAGAACGAGTTTTGTATGTAGTAGAACGAGTTTTGTATGTAGTAGAACGAGTTTTGTATGTAGTAGAACGAGTTTTGTATGTAGTAGAACGAGTTTTGTATGTAGTAGAACGAGTTTTGTATGTAGTAGAACGAGTTTTGTATGTAGTAGAACGAGTTTTGTATGTAGTAGAACGAGTTTTGTATGTAGTAGAACGAGTTTTGTATGTAGTAGAACGAGTTTTGTACGTAGTAGAACGAGTTTTGTACGTAGTAGAGCGAGTGAGGTAGGTAGTAGAGCGAGTGAGGTAGGTAGTAGAGCAAGTGTGGTAGGTAGTAGAGCAAGTGTGGTAGGTAGTAGAGCAAGTGAGGTAGGTAGTAGAGCAAGTGAGGTAGGTAGTAGAGCAAGTGAGGTAGGTAGTAGAGCAAGTGAGGTAGGTAGTAGAGCAAGTGTGGTAGGTAGTAGAGCAAGTGTGGTAGGTAGTAGAGCAAGTGAGGTAGGTAGTAGAGCAAGTGAGGTAGGTAGTAGAGCAAGTGAGGTAGGTAGTAGAGCGAGTGAGGTAGGTAGTAGAGCAAGTGAGGTAGGTAGTAGAGCAAGTGAGGTAGGTAGTAGAGCAAGTGAGGTAGGTAGTAGAGCAAGTGAGGTAGGTAGTAGAGCAAGTGAGGTAGGTAGTAGAGCGAGTGAGGTAGGTAGTAGAGCAAGTGAGGTAGGTAGTAGAGCAAGTGTGGTAGGTAGTAGAGCAAGTGAGGTAGGTAGTAGAGCAAGTGAGGTAGGTAGTAGAGCAAGTGTGGTAGGTAGTAGAGCAAGTGTGGTAGGTAGTAGAGCAAGTGAGGTAGGTAGTAGAGCAAGTGTGGTAGGTAGTAGAGCAAGTGAGGTAGGTAGTAGAGCAAGTGTGGTAGGTAGTAGAGCAAGTGTGGTAGGTAGTAGAGCAAGTGAGGTAGGTAGAAGAACGAGTGTGGTAGGTAGTAGAACGAGTGTGGTAGGTAGTAGAGCAAGTGTGGTAGGTAGTAGAGCAAGTGTGGTAGGTAGTAGAGCAAGTGAGGTAGGTAGTAGAACGAGTGTGATAGGTAGTAGAACGAGTGTGGTAGGTAGTAGAACGAGTGTGGTAGGTAGTAGAACGAGTGTGGTAGGTAGAAGAACGAGTGTGGTAGGTAGAAGAACGAGTGTGGTAGGTAGTAGAACGAATATAGAACGTAATAAGGGAGAATATGGTTAGTAAAATGAATTAATGTTAATAAATAGTGGCCAATGAAATCGTGTTCTGACACTCCGTGGAGTTTCTCGCCGTGAAGTTCTTTGTGTGCAGTCATATGTTTTCAGAGGCAGGGGCAGGTTAGACATCTGTTCAAACTTTGACTATCAAATTTAAAGGCCAGACATGAATGGGACACAAGTTTGGAGAGAAGCTCAACAGAACTGAAGATATGCGGTGAAAGGTGATGAGAACCTGTGGTGAAAGGTGATCAGAACCTGTGGTGAAAGGTGATCAGAACCTGTGGTGAAAGGTGGTGGGAACCTGTGGTGAAAAGTGATCAGAACCTGTGGTGAAAAGTGATCAGAACCTGTGGTGAAAGGTGATCAGAACCTGTGGTGAAAGGTGATGAGAACTTGTGGTGAAGTTACAATAATTTGTAGATTGAAGTTCAAGGGAGTTTAATTTTATAGCTATACTATTTAATTTAAAACGGAACTTAATGAAATAACTGAAATCCTGATTAAAACTATGATAACTATGAAACAATTCTCCACAACAAACAATCAAGTGCTAGGTATAGAGCTGTGATTTGTAACTATGAAACTACATGCAAGCTGAGTTCTCCATTTTCGTGTTGCAATGGGGGGTCGTTTCCAAATTACTAATGAGTTTAAAGAGGCAGCAGTTGATGAGAATCACCGTTAATTTATGCTGACTAAGGTACAGTCAATGGTACGTATTGTCTTGATTGTGGTAGTGACTGTACATAGGAGATATGGAAATGATTAGGACTTTAATCATTCACACGAAGTCGAGTGTATTTATGTTATAGGTAAAAAAACTGATGTAAAGACTGAAAGTTTATTTTGAAGAAGATTATTCAAAATTAATTTTCTCAGATGATATGAAGACTTAGCTAAGCTCTTTCATTTAAAACTAAAAGTAAAGAGTAAAGTACTGATGAAGTTATAAGTGAAATGATACCCAAAAACAATCATACACTAGATATTGTTAAGGTTTAAAACTAGTGAAATATCTTAAGAGACAACAATGTAAAAATGTTCATAAAGTTATTAGTGCACTAACCTATCCCAGGCCAAGAGATTAAGCTCCGGTCACACTGCTCTAACTTTGTTGGGGCGTTCCTTAAGCGGTGAAAAAATCCTCACCGCTCGTTACCGTTCACCAAAAGTTGGTCCCCGATAAGTCAAAGCCGTATACGCTCGACCACCCCTAATGGTCTTTCCTACCTCTTCAAGTTTTGAGCTGCAAAAAATATTGTGAGCAGTGAAGAGCGGTACATAGCAGAGAACAGCTGATGCTAGTTAGCGTTGACGTAACGGATGCGAGAGGCAGAGAGCGTTGGTCGAGCTCCACACAAACATCAAACCAAAGTTCATCAACGCAATAGATTTCTGTTTTAACGCCCGAAGAAGTTTCAGCAATCCCATGTCTGCACGTAAAACGATTACAACCGACCCACCAAAGTTTGTGCAACTTTTAATCAACGCCCGACCAAAGGTGGTGAAGCAGAAGGGTGGTTCAGTGTCACCGATTTATGGGTTTTCCTAGCGGACCGAAACGTCCTTGAACTTGCATCTAGTGGTGCCAAATTTTGACAGGGCGTTGTTGGACCGGTGGTGAATTTGGCTGATGCGGAAATTGCTGGCTTCTCACCGATCGTTAACTTTTTTGTGCACTTCAAAATTTTCACAGCGGTAGGATAGACCATAAGCGGTGGCCGAGCGTGTACGGCGTTGTCTGAACGGGGGCCAACTTCCGGTGAACAGTAAACAAGCGGTGATGAGTTTTTCTAATCAATTTAGGAACGCTCCAGCAAAGTTCTTGCGGTGTGACTGGGCCTTCAAATGATGAACTACAACTATCGATTACTATCAAAAACCTAACAGAACTTCTATCAAATTGATCCGTTCAGCTCAATAGTCAAAATCCAACTTCAAACCACCGCCGAGTCAACGCCCGCATGTGTTAAGCCAACGCTATAGCAACGCCAGTTTCAGTGGTGCTGGCGTTTTCGTTGACGAAATTCGATTCAATTTCTCTAGCGTTCAATGAACGATCCAACAAAATTCCGGCGGCGTGACAGGGACTTTACAATGAGATCTTTTCAACCTGTGTAATGGAAAATATAGATAACCCAGATCAAGAACAAATTAACATTCATCATGGTTTTCTGTTGCTGGCTAGGTGGGCCCTAAATAAGCCCAGGAGTTGTTACCTCGAGTATAAAAAAAAGACCTTGTGTTAGTAGTTGGTGATACGGTGGTTGAGTACATACCTAGTGTTTAGTAGACTAGGAGCTATAAGACCAGGGGGGTCTTTTGACTCATAAGTAACCCATTCATGTGAAATCACAAGTGATGTGCTACAGATTATAAATAGAAATACATGAAGCTGAATCTCAATTATGTAATAATAAATATATTTGTGAAAAATATAGAGCTGGTCTATTTCTCACCAAATGATGATAAAGCTAATAATATTTGAAAGCTAATAATTAGAAGCTCCTAATTTTAACGGAGAATAATATTTTTTAATTCATAACTACTAATAGATAAAAAAATTCTACCCAGTGAATTTGTACAAAAAAGAAAAAAGAAAATATATGAAAGAAAATAAATGATTCAATAAATAATTCAAATTATATAAAGATTTCTTTTCAGTTTAAAAGAGAAGAAAAATTAAATGGCTTGAATAACGAAAATTTATTTGAAATTTAATGCATATAATTAAATAATATTCAATGATTAATATACATTATATATTCAGTTAAATCATTTTCATTTTGCGATTTATATTTAGTTATTAACTTATATGAAATAATTAACGAGAAAAAGAATAAATATATCGCTTAGGGTGATTCAAAATTGAGGAATTTTTTTGTTTAAAAACTTCCGAGTTTTTTCTTAATTGATTTATGTTAGTTAAATACGGATGAAATTATAAAAAAAATGACCGAATATTTTGTCTAAGTTAAATACAGTTATCAATCTGTTCCACATTATCGATCATCTAAAAAGTTAATAATAAAAAACATAATAGGTAAATAATAATTATCTACTTTTAGTATATGATCGAAAATGTGAAACCATCCAATAACTCGGAAATTACCCCTTTCATAGCTTTCTATACCACAGCAGGTATCTCCTTCTAAGATATTTTTAATAATGAAATAAAATATCATTTGTAACTGTCGATAATTCATTGCCCATGACACGATAATATCGGTTGTGATTATCGGTAACCGATAGAGTGTTTATTATAGACTGAATTGTTATAAATTGTAAAGGTATTTTAAAGCAAATACGCTTTATATTGGAGAGAAATGAATTAAAAGAAGTAATGCGTAGTGGTGTCAAAGTGACACCAACTGAGTTAGAACTAATAACTCTAGGTATAGTTAGTGCATATATTCGAACATAGCTTTGTGACTTTTCTCAAATGACTGAAAGTTAGGCTTAGGGTCAGTCATATCAGAAAAAAGGGTGTCAAAAAAAAAAAACGAAACCTAAATTTAAATTAGTATATCTCACCAACTACTGAAGGTACAGTTTTCTTTTCAGTATCATTTTATTTGTTGCATCTTTCTCCGTCAACAGTTAAATTTTCATAAAGATTTAGATATTTTTGTGAATGTTATAACGATTTTATTTATGGGTGGTGAAAATGGCTTTCGCAAATGGTCAGAAAACGGATAACGAAGTAAGTTCAAAGATAAAAAATATCTTTATTTGTCAACAACCTATTAATAAAATAGAATTATTTTCAGGTTTTATGAACATTAAAATAACTATTCCTTGTACAAATTATTGACAATATGGAGAAATGTGTTTAAGTACAAATAGGAAGGCACAATTTGAAATTTTAACAACGGTCGTTCAGGTCGGAAGAGGTCAGGTACAATCTAAAGGCAAATAAATTTTGTTCAGCAACTTCACGAATTTTAGAGAATTCGTCAACTTGTTCTTGCAAAGACATGTTCGTTTTGTGGAAGATATTATCATTGGGTCAAATAAAAACATTCTGCAATATGCTCATCAGAATAACTATCCTGGTTTTAACTTTGACCGACTTTATCACTGTGGATATTAAAATCCTCACTGACTTTCATTTTAGGAATTCATTCTAGGACTTTTCACCGTGGGAAAATTTGCCGTCGGAATTTTCGCCGTGGAAAAATTCGCCGTTTGGAAAATTCGCCGTGAGGAATATTCGCCGTGAAGAAGAAATTATAGATGACATAAATATTCAAATACCAATAA
Organism: Caprella mutica; assembly: GCA_947561585.1. Lineage (NCBI taxonomy): Eukaryota > Metazoa > Arthropoda > Malacostraca > Amphipoda > Caprellidae > Caprella > Caprella mutica. Next base: position 179,609 of record CANNZV010001001.1, read on the forward strand.
GTATTCATAAAAAAATATTGATAATTATAAGGTAAACCAATTTGTTAAATAACTAATATAAGAATTTATAATTGTAAATATTAATTGTAGGTGATTATGTATTATTGTATATCTGATCAAACTATGATGCCAAAAATATATGTTTATATTTTTAATCAGTAATCAGTAATCATATAATTTTGTGTCACGAGAGGTCGCTGTATAACATTTTTAGTGTTTTGATTGGTTGACTAAATAGTCGAAGCTAATTTTTGTTAAAAATTGTTCAGTAAAGATGAATAAGATCACTAGTGATAGTCAGCTGTGTTTTGGCTAATCCTAGTTGGTTTGCGTCACTTCCTCTTGTGTTCCTGTGTGTTTAATATTGTCGTTAATATCTACCTAATCATTGATTTTTTTATTTACTCGGTATTATATTGTACGGTGTACCTCTTGAAATCTGAATTATTGTGCATGGCACAAATAAGAATGCTACATTTAAAATATCTCTCTTGTGAGTGTATGTGATCTCTCTAAACCAAAATTACATTCATTTCTATTTTGAACCCATCAATTTCTACGTTGCTACAATTTTAACGTAATATTAGTAATGAATATGAATATAATATGTTTACTCATATATTATTATTTATATTACTTCCATATAGTTATTAACGGGTCTAGCAAAATTGATCGTAAGCAATTGACCGAAAACAATTGATCGAATGGAAAATTGATCGAATGGAAAATTGATCGAATGGAAAATTGGTCGAATGGAAAATTGGTCGAATGGAAAATTGATCGAATGGAAAATTGGTCGAAAGGAAAATTGATCGAAAGGAAAATTAGTCGAATGGAAAATTGATCGAAAGGAAAATTGATCGAAAGGAAAATTGGTCGAATGGAAAATTGATCGAATGGAAAATTGGTCGAATGGAAAATTGGTCGAATGGAAAATTGATCGAATGGAAAATTGGTCGAAAGGAAAATTGATCGAAAGGAAAATTAGTCGAATGGAAAATTGATCGAAAGGAAAATTGGTCGAATGGAAAATTGATCGAATGGAAAATTGATCGAATGGAAAATTGATCGAATGGAAAATTGATCGAATGGAAAATTGGTCGAATGGAAAATTGATCGAATGGAAAATTGGTCGAAAGGAAAATTGATCGAAAGGAAAATTGATCGAAAGGAAAATTGGTCGAATGGAAAATCGATCGAAAGGAAAATTGGTCGAAAGGAAAATTAGTCGAATGGAAAATTGATCGAAAGGAAAATTGATCGAAAGGAAAATTGGTCGAATGGAAAATCGATCGAAAGGAAAATTGGTCGAAAGGAAAACTGATCGCACAACAATTGATCAAAAGGAAAATTGATCGAATATATCAGCTTCATTTTTTCTTTCATCTGTGAGTGCAGCAACCGGTGCTTAGTGTCCCTTTTTGTTACATTCCTTGCTAAGTGACTGCACTCACAGAGTAGCTTTTCCACATCAATGAGCAATTGAGCATTATCACAGACGGTGTTAAGTGACTTTGTTCATGAATCCACTTTCCTTTCTGACTGCTTCTTCCTATCTCTTGTATTTAATTCCCTTTTACCGTCAGTGATATGGCTCTTGGTTCCGAAACAGACGTTAAACCTATACTAAATTAATTAATTATTTAATTTTCATTTCACAAGTTATCTAGAACTATCTAAATTCTAGAACTTTGAAAACTTAAAGTTCTTCAAATTATAATAATATATTTAAAAGCATATAATTCTCTGTTATAGAAAAACAGTTGATTGAAGAAATGTTATACATAAATAAATTATTATAATATTATTATATAAATTATTATTATATATAAATCATGGTAACAAGATTTACTAGCTGTAATATATTGCAAGTAAGTTTCTCTGGTAATCCATGGTTTTAGTTATCATCGTCAGTTAGTGTAAATTGATCCAATAACATTTTCGATCAATTTTGTTTCGGTCAATTCTCCATTCGATCAATTGTTGTGCGATCAATTTTCCTTTCGATCAATTTTCCATTTGACCAATTTTCCTTTCGACCAATTTTCCTTTCGACCAATTTTCCATTTGACCAATTTTCCATTTGACCAATTTTCCTTTCGACCAATTTTCCATTCGACCAATTTTCCATTCGACCAACTTTCCTTTCGACCAATTTTCCTTTCGACCAATTTTCCTTTCGACCAATTTTCCTTTCGACCAATTTTCCTTTCGACCAATTTTCCTTTCGACCAATTTTCCATTCGATCAATTGCTTTTGATCAATTTTCCGGATCCCATTATTAACATACATAGAAATAAATATATATTCAGTTACATTAGTATTTAAAAATTATTTAAATATTCCTCACGTCGAATCTTCCTAACGGCGAATTTTCCTAACGGCGAAAATTCCTACAGCAAAAATTCCGGCGCCGAAATTTCCGACGGCAAAATTTCCCACGGCGAATTCTCTTGTCACCGACCTGAATGACCCTTAAATTTTAAACTAGTTCCTTTCTTATATGCTTATAAACAAATTTCTCCATATAATCAATAATTTGTAAATGGAATATTTATTTGGAAATTTTAAAACCTGAAAATAAATCTTTTTAATTTATATAGTTGTTTTCAAATAAAGATATATTTTATCTTTGAACTTACTTCAATGTCCGTTTTCTGATCATTTGCGCAACGGCATTTTCACCAACGGCATAAAATCGTTATAACATTCACAAAAATCAGTAAATCTTTATGAAAATTCAACTAAAGATGAAGAAAAGTTCAATAAATAAAATGATATTAAAAAAAATGTGCCATCAGTAGTTGTTGAAATATACTTGTTTTCTAGTTGTTAATATATATTTTTTTGGGGGGGACACCTTGTACAATGTATGATCAGAGCTCATCTAATGGATTTACTATTACTGCATAACTGGGATCAAAATGGCCCCACCCTTTATTAATATCTTACGAATATACCACAGTATTTCATCAGGCATTTACTGTAAAATATCTGATAAGGTAAAGTAAAGATTCATTCAGAAGAAACTTCTACGTAATATCGAGCAACAACAACCCTGATATAGTTTTGACTGACTGATCTCACTGTCAGAGAGCATTGTCGTTGCAGTTATAGTACAAATAATTATCATCACAGCATCGGTAGTGCTATTTGCACAGGTGATTTGTATATTGTTGTAAATGAATTATTTGTTTTTTTTTTCATGTAGTAAGATAGCGTTAACGCGGGTAATTCTCCCACACCTGGATCCCGCACACCCCTTCCCCTCCCTTATCACCAAAACTATTTGGAAATTTAAATTTCTGTTTATGGCATTGGAAAAAGCAGGTTTTCAACCCTCAGGAGATCTAATATGATTCATGTTTGGTTTCGGTAAGAAATTTAAAATATTTTTTAAATAGGACACCATAAAATTATGCACCAAACATTTGCATTCGTAAAATCAGATAATTTTGCTGCAGAATCCACAATTTTCAATCAAATTTGATCGCGTTTGTGACATATTATAGGTTAATTAGCGTTCTTTAATATACTATCTACTTTTTTTATTTCAGTTCAGCCAAAAATTGACTACATGGCAACAAATTAGTGTGAGGTTTATACATACAGTGTGTAGTGTATATGCGAAAAAAATATTTATTCACCAACAAAAGACGTAACATAAAATAAACTCTTATCTGTAACGTGAATCTGTCATCACAGAAATGAACTTAAACTATTTTCTGATGTTTCTGCAACATTTAAAGTATATTTTAACTTATAACTTTTCGTAATAGTAAATTATGCGTGATTTATATTTTCAGGTGGCTCAATATTGAGGTGGCTAAATATTATACTTTCAGGTGGCTCAATATTGAGGTGGCTCAATATTATATTTTCAGGTGGCTCAATATTATATTTTCAGGTGGCTCAATATTGAGGTGGCTCAATATAATATTTTCAGGTGGTTCAATATTGAGGTGGCTCAATATTATATTTTCAGGTGACTCAATATTGAGCCTCTTAACTTTCATAGGTGTTAATTGTTCAAACACATGACACTATTTCCAAGTGTTGTATAAGCGTACTTTTAACATTGTTTCTAAGAGTTTAGAAGCTGCTCTTTACGATGGTGTAGTCTAAATTTTGATTGATCTATTAGTTTCCAAGTTAATAGGGGGGCAGGCCATTAACCTGCAATGCAGGATATTGCCCTGAATGGTTTGGGATTAATGCCCTGTTTGCAAGGAAAGCATTTTTTTTAGAAAAAGTTGAATAACTATTAACCCATTGGTCATAGGGCTAAGCCGTTTCGTATGTTTAAAATAAGTGACTACCTCTTTCTTTTGCATCTTACAGAACTTCTCTATCTGTAATAGTTTCAGAGATAATTGGATTTGTTCACTAAGTGTGGGGCAATATATAATAAACTGATTAGGTCAAATTGATCCTACCATGAAGATTTGTTTGAGAAAATATTCTGATTCCAAGGGTTAACTCTTCACTGTGCACTTTATTAACAAATGTTGGTGGTTGTTTTAACTCTTCACTGTGCACTTTATTAACAACTGTTGGTGGTTGTTTTAACTCTTCACTGTGCACTTTATTAACAACTGTTGGTGGTTGTTTTAACTCTTCACTGTGCACTTTATTAACAACTATTGGTGGTTGTTTTTACCCTTCACTGTGCGCTGCAATAGTCTATAATAATAATTTCCCTCGTGTGTTTATTTATTTATTTGGTGTCCGCTTTTACACTACGGGTATTAAACATGTAGAATATACGCACGGGAATATATTTACTTGATATTTAAATTCCCCTGTTTTATTCAATTTTTAAATGTATTTAATCTATAAAATAAATTAGTCTACACAGAAAATTTAATTTTAATTGAATTCATTAAAAGTAACCTAATAACGGGTAATAAATTGGTATTGATGATAACCCGTTTTTTTAACGGGAAAATACACTAGTAATATATAAATCTCCCCAATTCAAGCTATACCTCTCCAATAGGTATCAGATAATGCATATCTATAGCAGTATAATATACCTATTTTTCATCCCCAGACTATAAATCAAATGAGGTATAACTCTCGGCAGCCAAGTGCAGGGAATGAAAATATATTACTATCCTTTATTTGGATATTGTGACGGTATGGAACTCTTATAGTAATGTCAAAGTCAATATATTAAGTGAATTATTATCTTTTCAACATACGGTGAAATAAATTAAAGATTTTCTCCAGTTATTCAATGTAATTGTGAAAAATGAATTAAAATTAGTAACAAAATTTTCTTTTAAATTGATTATGTACCAATACAGAGGTTATGTTCCGAATTATCGGGCGGTTTCACATTTTCGATCACATAAGAAAAAAGTATAGAATAATTTTTATTTACCTTTTATTATTTACTTCTTTTATGGTCGAAATTGTGGAACAGTTCGATAACGCGGAACTTACCCTACTATCATTTTCTACTGCATCAAATGAAATAAAGAAATAGAAAGCCATCACCCTGGCTTGAACCAGAAGCACTTTAGTGATTGATTCACTTTACCAAATTGATTTGAACCGTTTAGTTTCAGCAGTAATAGAAGTGTTAGTTTGTTGTCAGTCAGAGAAAAAGGTATAGATGCTGCTATTGAATTTTGTATTATGTAGGTGTTAAATCAATTAGTACTGGAATATTTTGCTTCTATTTTGAGTTGGGGGGGGGGGGAGGAAGTCATATGTTCCCCGCCCCCTTTTGATTACCTACACTAACATGAAATATTTTGTTTTATAGGCTAATTGAATATTGTGGGGGTGTAAACTAATTTTTATAAATTTTCGGTGAAAAAATCCGCAATCCATATCTTCAGAATTGGGAGGTGGGAATAATTAATTTAGTAGGGATTTAACAGCCGCTTCGGAACCAAATGCCATATCGCTGATGTCAAGAGGAAATTAAGTACAAGGGACTGGTAGAAGCAGTCAGAAAGAAGTGGCTCCTAAAACCGAAATCGCTTCTTTGCAACAACGTTGTCATAAATAAAAAAATTAATTAGTTTTACTATCTTTGCAGATTTAAAGTTGTCCCTAACCAATACAAAGTGACATGACGAAAAATAGTTCTTTACCAATTGGCCTTGGTGGACTGGGTTGTGGGAGAGCTGGAGACACTGCCTTACTTGCTTTTGTGTCTTCAATTTATTATGTGAGTGATTTGGTTGAAACTATTCTTTCTAATATTAATGTAGTCGATACTGGAGAGCTTACGGATGCAGTTAGGACATGGAGGCAGGGTTTACAGGCTGGTCTCCCGGTACCAGTCCATGAGTCCAGTCAAAAAGAATAGGATACACCACGGGCTCATTCATCTCTCTTGGCTAGAGCTGATCAGGTGGCAAGGGCACAATTGTAATCTGCATCTCTTAAAGAAACTAGAGTGTGGCTGAACGCGATTCCCATACCGTCATTGGGTACACAGCTCGATCCAGAGGTCCTGAGGGTAGCCATTGCTCTCAGAGTTGGTGCCAGAGTTTGTGAACCTCATTCTTGCCATTGTGGCAGTGGGATGGATGTTAGAGGACCCAAAGGAGCGTACGTCAGTCAGTACGACTTCCTTAATCATGAAGTTAATATGTAGAAGCCTAGTTGAGATAACGAGAGTCTACCTGGTTCCTACAATGAATTGACCTTGCAATCTAGAGAGGGAATGTCTTCAGGAGAGTTTTTAGAGTGGTCGAGTTCATTTCATCTGGGTCTTCTCCTCCCCTCTTCAACCTCAGTCGTTAATTCTTAAAGGAATTACCTCTTCTGTTAAGATTGTATTCTTTTGTGTTTAATGCAAAAATATTGTCTTAAACAAACAGAAAAAATTGTACCATTACTAAAAATAAATTTAACTCTTATTTTTTTAAACTATGACATTTATATTTTGTCTCCAGCGGTCAATTATTTTGTTACAATTGGGACAATTTTACCAGAAAAAAATTCAGCGTATGCAGATGAGTAGGTGTATCTATAGATAACTCGAAAATACATTTTTCGATATCCCAAGCGAGCGAAATGAGAAAAAAGCATACGACCATTAAATTAATCATACATGTTCATCATAGATGATATATGTCAGTGACTCTTTTTGTTTTTGATTGGAAAAATATGGTTTAAAAAATATGAACCTATTTTAGTTACATATATATAACTATTGTAGATTTACTAATGACAGATAGGGGTTAAAGTGTGTTCTACCAAGACAGGCCATATCGCAGATGTCAAAAAGGATATGAATACAAGGGACTGGAAGAAGCAGTCAGAAAGGAAAGTGGCTGAAGGATCAATGAGCTTTTTCAGATTCTTATATTAATACATTAAGTAGGTAGTAATAAAACAAGAAACTTAAAGAAACACATGGATAGTAACTCGAGACAACCTATCAAAAAAAAAGTTCTATATATAATAATGATAATAATATACCTTTTTAACTTTTTATTTAATTGGTATTCATGATTCAAGCAGGTATCATGGATACCAATTGGAATTTGAAATAAAATGCATATTGAAATTTTTCTTAAATGATCAGTAAATGTGATACAATTCGATAACTCGAAATTTACCCCAATATTAAAATATGATCAATATCCAATAATGTAAAACGTATAAAATCTGAGGAACTTTACCACATCTATTCATTCGTAATTATATATATATATATTAATAATTAAAAATGTATAGTAACTAAAGTAATTAGAAAAATATCAAGGTTTCGTATTCAATTGCAAGGCGCAAATGACGTCACACCATAACAGTAATGACGTCATCAGAGCACTGGTTTGTATTTTAATTAATGGAGAGGTTTTGATGATGAGTTTCCTTGATGGAATCGAACAATTCGTTGGAGAAATTATTGCCATTAGTTGCAGAAGAGTTGGGAATGGGGTGAGAATGGGGTAGGAATGGGGTAGGAATTGAGTAGGAATGGGGTTGAAATGTGGTAGGAATTAGGTGGGAATGGGGTAGGGATCTTTACATAATAGTACCGATGTGAATTAATTTACTTCGTGTCCCACTTTCAGTAAATAGAGATAGGAAAATATGAAGAATGTAACCATGATACGCATGGGAATATATTGACTATACTTATTAGATTTTTTAAACTTTTCACTGTATTTTATCTATAAAATATATCATTCTATGCAGAAAAATGAAATGTGGAGATCTGTTTGTCTGTCAAAGGTTTTTCATGCTTTTAGTAATATTCAGAAAATCCGGATTACAGAAAAATATGAAATTTCAGAAAAATTCGAAAAAATCAAAAAAATCAGAAAAAATGAAAATTCGGAAGAACGAATATTCGGGATGAAAACGAAAATACGAAAATAACTGAAATTCGGAAGAAAAAAATGTAAATGAAAAAAAAGTCAAAAATCTCGAAAAACAATAATTTGGAAAAAACAAAAATCAGGAAGAACCGGATCCGAAAAATCTGGAAAACTGAAAAATTCGAAAAACAAAAAAATTCGGAATAAACGAAAATATCAGGAAAAATATGAGAATATGGGTAAAATATGGAGAACCGAAATTATGATAAAATTGAAAATTCAGATGAGTGAAGATCCAGGAAACCGAAAAAACCGAAATTTGAAAAATATGGAAAAACAAGACACGGAAAATCCGAAAAAAACGAAAATTAGGAAATGTCCGGAAGCTGAAAATTCAGTAAGTAGAGAAAAATCTCAAAAAATATAAAATAAAAGAAAAATAAATATTGGGTTAACAGAAAAAATGTAGGTTCGTCATGTTTACAGGTAATACACTTGTCAGAGAAAATCCGTAAACCCCAGTGTTCTAACCGAGAGGCTCATACTTTTCACTCAATCTGCAGATAACTGAAAGGGAGGTGAAGAGGAAAAAGAAAGGGAAAATACCCTCATTGTCAGAGAGAAAAAGGCAAGGTGATGAATGGGCTGCAACGTAAAGGGAGAGAAAAGGTCATCTTCTCTTTGAAAGGAAATAAATGTGGTGTATCTTGAATGCTGGTATGACGTCACAGAAATAAAAAAAGATCTGGGTATATGACGTCAAATAAAAAAGGTAAAAGGGTGTGTGACGTAACAAAGAAAGGGTTGTCTGTTTTATCATACGTTGAGCCAGTCTCCTTGAACTTTTTAATAATTTCAATAAATTAAAAGGTTCCAACTCAGCCTATCAGCGAAATATTCCTATGTTATACATACGGTGATAAAAATGAGGTTCACTAACATCTGTTTAAAATAACGATTTACCTAATCTTGGAAAATTTTAATTCGCTACTTGAGTACCTAATATCAAACCACATTCTTTTCTGTGAAGTTTTTTGCAATTAGTTTCATAATAAAAAATATTATGAGATGTTTAACCCTATAAACACAGACTGAGGAGTTGAAGCTCGACAAACCGAATTTATTCAATATAATAACACTATTCCTATCAATCTTGGGTAAATAAAATTTTGTCCAGTACATTAATACGATAAAAGCTATTAACTGACAAAAAATCGAATAATTCGAGCCGCCGGTTTCCTAAATATCATTGTGTAAAGAATCCTCTCAAATTTTGTCAGTCCAATTAGGGATAAGGCGTTTTCTGTGAAGAGAATATCTTAGGAATATTCCGCTGATAAGCCAAGTTGTAACGGCGCTCACTTTAGTGGTTTATCGTGAATACAACATATGTTCTACAATCAAGATTCAAATCATTGAATAGACAATAATTGCTTTAAATTTGATACTATGGAGATATTCATATATGGGAAATCTACGTGAATGTGAAATAGCAAATCATTCAAATACAATACACCGAATTCAATTAAAACGAACAATGCTGGAAAACCATAAAAGTTAATGAACACAAACTGTGAACTAAATAAAGTTATTGGATCTCATCAATCTTGAAGATCTCTCGATGCATGATCTACAATCGTATTCGAATGTATCAGACTTGTATCAGAATGTATCTAGAAGTATCTCACTTCAAACAAGATATGTTTGAACCTGTTAAACCGAATTGATTGACTTTGAGTTAAGCCTTTGTCTACCTTTGGTAATTTAGAGGTGATTAACCTTGATGAGTCAGGTTAAGATGACCTTTAATGTTCCAGGACTTTAAAGCTCATTTTGCAACCTCTAGGATTATTTTAATGTAGAATAAGTATGGGCTATTAGATTGGGTTGTACCTTCAGTTTTAAAATGGTAGTGATGATGAAAACTGTAGAAAAAGGGTTTAAAAATATTATTTATTTGACCTAGTTATGGTGGGGTCGTAGAAGATTAAGTGGTACCTTCTTAATCTTCTATGGTTCCACCATAAAATGTGGCTAGAGCCTTTTTTCCCAGTAGAGGAAACTCCTCTATAGTGAACTCCTCTATAGTGAACTCCTCTATAGTGAACTCCTCTATAGTGAACTCCTCTATAGTGAACTCCTCTATAGTGAACTCCTCTATAGTGAACTCCTCTATAGTGAACTCCTCTATAGTGAACTCCTCTATAGTGAACTCCTCTATAGTGAACTCCTCTATCGTGAAAGTATAGCCTTGAGTGAGAGAACTATCCAGTATAGTGAACAAATTTTCTTTAGTCTACCAAGAATATTCATTCGTTTTCTAAAACTAATGAACATTCATGGTAGACTAAAGAAAAATTGTTCACTATAGAGGCTACTTCCTTACTCAGGACTCTACGTTCACTATACAGGATATAGATGAGTTCTATTACATTTATTATCAATATGAAACTTAATTTAAATACAGAAATCTATAACTAATAATATTCCTCAGTTCCTGTCTCAATAACACCTATTCTAAATCAAATAAAAACAAGGCATATTATGCGGTGGACTCACTACCCCTTTCAATACAGTATCCGAGAGTTAGGAATGACAATAGAATTTTATAATTCACTGACAAAAGCATTGGAACACGAAAACATGTTATTGTACCCCAAAACATTAAAGTATATAAAGCATAGTAGGTTTGGAACATTAATTATATGATTGTTATATAAGATTGTATTAATATTTTTATTTTCACGTGGAGTTCAGATAATTGCTAAGAAGAAGACAATAGTATTTAATCAACTAAATTGGCTTTAATTATGTTATGAAACGAGTCATGTTATTGAGTGTCCAGCGTGAATAATAATAAAGTACTATCATGTCATAAGTTGGATGAGTGTAACCGATAGTACATGAATATTAAATTTATTTTAGCGAAAAATATTTACTAATTTTTGCACTATAGGTTTTAACTATAAATTATTATTACGCATTTAGTAAAATTAAATATATATATATATATATACAAAATCTGGTACAGAACAAGATAAATATCAGACTTTAAAAATAATAATTCAGAATCTAGTAGGACAAACTGAATGAAACTTTACGGAACACTCAAACAAATAATAAAAGAAACAATAAAAAGTCAGCAAAAAACACACAATTCCAACATCGGAAACTGAATTGTTCCTTCCAACCATTTCATCTTGACCAAATTTTGCAAAATATCCAAGACAACAATAAACAACTTCCTTAAACATATCAAGGATACCACTGTATCTAGGTTACCACGGTGGATGGTATCTAGGATACGTAAGCAAATGACACAGAAGAGGCTACACCAATGAGATGCAGTGTATGAAGTCTATCGTCAGTTTCCGGGACATTTCTCGACAATGCAGAAAATAAATCTGCTGACTGGAGCGACTTGCAGAAATTCTTTGCGCAAAATATTGGAGAAGTCACTAGAATGTGTTGAACAGTTTGTATTGCATCAAAATTGTATCATAGTGATACAAAGAGACATTTAATAAATATGTATGGATTCATATAAAATATTATTAATCATAAATAAGTGTTTTGTTCATTTGTATGCTAAATACGTAATCAAAAAAGTTATCATTTTCATAAAAAAATATTATAATGCAAATTGTAAGTTAGTTTAATTGATGGTATCAAATTTTCGAGTTTTTATTAGAAAAATGTAATTTTCCATAGATATATGTAATTTTCCATCGAAAAATGTAATTTTCCATCGAAAAATGTAATTTTCCATCGAAAAATGTAATTTTCCATCGAAAAATGTAATTTTCCATCGAAAAATGTAATTTTCCATAGAAATATGTAATTTTCCATAGAAATAT
>CANNZV010001001.1:191781-236384 GCA_947561585.1 Caprella mutica
TTTTCCATTGAAATATGTAATTTTCCATAAAAAATGTGATTTTCCATAAAAAAAATGTGATTTTCCATAGAGATATGTAATTTTCCATAGAAATATGTAATTTTCCATAGAAATATGTAATTTTCCATAGAAAAATGTAATTTTCCATAAAAAATGTAATTTTCCATTTGAAAATGTAATTTTGAATAGAAAAATGTAATTTTCCATATGAAAATGTAATTTTCCATATGAAAATGTAATTTTCCATATGAAAATGTAATTTTGAATAGAAAAATGTAATTTTCCATATGAAAATGTAATTTTCCATATGAAAATGTAATTTTCCATATGAAAATGTAATTTTCGGATCTTTTCTGTTTGCTGGGCTCAAGGAAAATAATCGAAATAAAATAATAAATTACACCTAATGGTATCATACTTACTGACTTTTAAAATGGATTTATTTAATTAGAAATAATACAGACTTGGTATATTAAATAATTTATTTTGATAACTTTCTGTTTCGTGGGCGCATAGGAAGATAAAATAATAATATAACGATGATAACAATATCTGTTTTTTGGGCGCATTTATAATAACAATATACCTAACTAACAATAATAACAATTTCATTGGATAACTGGACATTGTGAACTCAAATAACTTATTTAGAAAATAAGTTATCAAGGAGAGGTGTTCTCTTAAAGCAGAGGTCATTAAAATCAGAAGTCAGTAGGTGTGATACCATTATAATTTATTATTTTATTTAGATTATTTCCCGTGCGCCCAGCAAACAGAAAAGATCCTAATTTTCCCATAGAAAAATGGGATTTTCCATAGAAAAATAGGATTTTCCATCAAAAAAAGGGATTTCCCATCGAAAAATAGGATTTCCCATCGAAAAATAGGATTTCCCATCGAAAAATAGGATTTCCCATCGAAAAATAGGATTTCCCATCGAAAAATAGGATTTCCCATCGAAAAATAGGATTTCCCATCGAAAAATAGGATTTCCCATCGAAAAATAGGATTTTCATTCGAAAAATAGGATTTTCATTCGAAAAATAGGATTTTCTTTCGAAAAATAGGATTTTCTTTCGAAAAATAGAATTTTCCTTCGAAAAATAGGATTTTCCTTCGAAAAATAGGATTTTCCTTCGAAAAATAGGATTTTCCTTCGAAAAAATACGATTTAGCTTCGAAAAATAGGATTTTCCTTCGAAAAAAGGATTTACCTTCGAAAAAAGGATTTACCTTCGAAAAATAGGATTTTCCTTCGTAAAATAGGATATAAGATATCACTACCATATCTAAATAAATTTAATTTTCTTTGCTTAAAGAAGGTATATCAAATTACATCATTAATAAGACTGACTCAAATAAAAAACATATTAAAAGGTTCATATGCTATAATAATACTAGGTTTACATTTACTCACTTTAAAGATGTTCTACACTAGCCTAGACGTCTTCAGGCATCAGATTTGGAGGCTGATTATTATGACATCGATCCTTCTCCTGCGTCTGATTTCTGAAAAGGAAACTAAAAAATAAAAGGAAAAAGGAAAATGATAGAAAGTTGAAGTCAGTATAGCAGAATGATCGGAATTAAATTTTTTAACAGATTTCGTGAACGGGTCGAATTAAAATTCAAAATATGATAAAAACATATAAAAATTATATTAAAGAATGTTATTGAAGTATAAACATGTTGACTTTGTGTTGGTATAAATATATACCACAAGGTAGATCCATTTTTATCATCGCACATTACGCAAGGTAATGTTTTAAGCAGCATTTAATAATTTCTAATATTGTTATTTGCGTAACTCAAAGGTATTTTAAAAAAATGGTCTGAAATTTGGTTGGATGGATGGTCATTGTCCTGCAACAATTTGGTAAAATTTTGGAAGCAAACGGATAAAAGGTGAAGGTCATTTATAACTCAAGGTAAATTATTGGGGTGGTGGCGAAGGTAAACGCTCTACGAGTACCCGCCATCTAATTTACCGGTACACGGAAAACTGCCAGGCGGAAAACTGCCGAAGCGGAAAACTGTCAGTCACTTATTGGCAATTCATGTATTTTTATACGTTTCTGAAATATTATTTGATTTTAAGAACATTTCAATTCATAAAAACGGCGTTAGCCTTCGGTAAGGGATTAAGGGGACATTCATTTTTACAGTAACAACTGAAGTATATAGATATTGGATTACTTAATATTCAATGGAAAATAGTATTTCAACAAAGCTACCTTATTAAACACACAGTAAACCAAACTTCAGTACACACAAAGAAACCAAAATTACCATTTTAAACTTATTTGTTAAGTCACGTACATATCTATATAGGATTTTATATGTTTTAAGATTTATAGTTTATATCTTGTATATTATAAATTAAGTTAATGATTGAATCATTTATATGTATGTTCATTTTTCAATAATTTTTACATTTACAATTTTATTCTCTATATCATTAAAACATTCATTTCTACTATTTCCATTTATATGTAAAAAGTATCTGTATTGCGTTACACTAATAGTTAAAACCCAATTATTATCAAATATGCGACCTTACCTGTGCCACACCTGTCTAACGCATCATTCATTTCCATTTCAGTCATAACAGTGTGTAGTTCAGGTGCAGTGTACCGTTCTTCTCCTTTCAAAATTAGTGCATTAGGGTACAGTATCCATATTATCGTTAGTGACCCTTTCCTATCATTCTTGATTTATTTTTTTCACTAAAATATAATGTCTACATTCCAAAACTAAAATGTCTACATTTCTTTCACTATAATAAACTACCTAGTTTTAAAGAGTTTTAGTCTTTTTGAACTAACCTTACCTGTCAGTTAACGTTCTTTATTTTCCTTCTAATTTTCCTGAACTATTCTATAATTTGTAACTCTTAGGTATTCGTAAAGACTTGTCGGAAGTTACTCTTATGTTTTACTACTTCTTCTTAAGTCTTTTGTATTTTATCTCATTTAGTTTTTTTTCCATTCTCTATAATTAGATTATTAAATAAATTTAATTTTTGTGAACGTTGTGAAACTCAGAACGTTCCATCATGTTTAATATGTGTCTTATCTATTTGTTACAGTTTTTCACTTATGTATGTATTTAAAAGATTGTGAATTAGTTTTTACGAGTTATGTCTAATACACTGAAGAAAATAAGAAGTTTTTATATCTTCCTCGTAAACCTAGCAATATGCTATCAGCATTTAGAAATAATTGGCTGCTCGCTACATTATCATTAATTGAAATGCAATCCAATTGTCAGAAATTAGGTAGGTAAGATCAGTTTGATAATCATAGATGTTGTGTTGAAAATTCTAAATATTTCACGAACATCGATCGAATTTGTTTTATAATGAGTACAAGCGAATAGCTTGAAGGGTTGTTCAATTCTCAAATTATAAACATAAAAAGAACTAATTAGACACTAGACCCGCTATGAACTGATAATGTAGAGATGCGTTATATAAACAAAGAAATTGTACTCTGTCCCTAATACAATTATTTCTTTGTTTCTTCTTTCAGTATTTTCTAAGCAAGACTTTAGTTTTTATTTTATATCTTTTAATTGATTTTTTTTACTGTAATATTTATATAATAATATATTTTGTCTACATTTAACTGTATTTTTGTTTTGTATACTATGTAAAAATGAATGTTCCTTAACTCCTTTTAACTACGAGCGAACGTCTTTTTTCTATAAATTAAAATGCTATCACTGATTAAATTCATTAAATTCAGTCAGTGACTGGTAGTTTTCAGATTCGGCAGTTTTCCACCTGGCAGTTTTCCGGACACCAATTTACCATATAGCGTGAATAATAAAAATGATATTAAATATATATATATATATATATTCTGAAAACTTTAATTCAATTGAAATTTTTAGTTAATAGCGAACCGTATGTAAAATATTAACAATCCTAAGGTACTGAACATTATAAGTTTATACATCAAAACTTCCCCTATTATATAATAATGAATGCCATCTTTGAATTAATTTAATTTGAAATAATTAGGGTTCGTTACGATTTCTCGTATTATTTTCAGAGTCAAAAGTTTTCTCCATTGGTGTCATTTTGACGTCAGAGTCAAGAGTAGAAGTAGGTATGGACACTGTATCACCTCCTGTGTACCATTGGTGTCATTTTGGCGTCAGAGTCAAGAGTAGAAGTAGGTATGGACACTGTATCACCTTCTGTGTACCATTGGTGTCATTTTGACGTCACAGTCAAGAGTAGAAGTAGGTATGGACACTGTATCACCTTCTGTGTACCATTGGTGTCATTTTGGCGTCAGAGTCAAGAGTAGAAGTAGGTATGGACACTGTATCACCTTCTGTGTACCATTGGTGTCATTTTGGCGTCAGAGTCAAGAGTAGAAGTAGGTATGGACACTGTATCACCTTCTGTGTACTATTAGTGTCATTTTGACGTCAGAGTCAAGAGTAGAAGTAGGTATGGACACTGCATCACCTTTTGTGTACCATTGGTGTCATTTTGACGTCACAGTCAAGAGTAGAAGTACGTATGGACACTGTATCACCTTCAGTGTACCATTGGTGTCATTTTGACGTCAGAGTCAAGAGTAGAAGTAGGTATGAAACCTGTATCACCTTCTGTGTACCATTGGTGTCATTTTGATGTCAGAGTCAAGAGTAGAGGTTGGTATGAACACTGTATCACCTTCTGTGTACCATTGGTGTCATTTTGACGTCAAAGTCAAGAGTAAAAGTAGGTATGGACACTGTATCACCTCCTGTGTACCATTGGTGTCATTTTGACGTCAGAGTCAAGAGTAGAAGTAGGTATGAACACTGTATCACCTCCTGTGTACCATTGGTGTCATTTTGACGTCAGAGTCAAGAGTAGAAGTTGGTATGAACACTGTATCACCTTCTGTGTACCATTGGTGTCATGATGACGTCAAAGTCAAAAGTCGAATATCATACAAATCACGCAACTTACAACAAATCACGCAACTTAATACAAATCACGCAACTTACAACAAATCACGCAACTTACAACAAATCACGCAACTTAAAAAATCCTGCAACTAACAACAAGTCACGCAACTTACAACAAGTCACGCAAGTTTCAAATCACGTAATTTATAAATCACTTAATTTACAACAAATCACCTAACCTACATATCACGTGACATCCCAATTCATTTCCCCCGCTACCCAATGCAGCATCACTAAATCCGGTGTAAAGTCTTTATCAAGTCTCTCAGGCCCTTTTCACTGCCTAGCCAATAATAAATCCATTTAAGGAGGCTTCAACAACCCCCAATTGTGCCCCATTAACCCCCAGACTAAGCCTCATTACAATGCTCTAAGACGCCTGAAGATTTTATCAGATTTCAATCATGCAGTCCCGGGCCTTCGAACCTGCTCCATTGAAGCAGTTTCGATTTGTGGACTTAGACAAAGCGACTATATTGATAAGACTCTCCTGCGACTTCGGTGATGAGTGGTGATGATATCGTGAAAGAGATAACAGAAATAAATGTTATTGGTTTAAAACTTTCACAACGAATGGGATATGTACTAGTATTTAAATAATTTTCTATGAACAGTTTTCACACTTAAAGGCTTGAAACGCATCTGTATGATTTGAATTTGAATATTACATAAAATGAAATGAAGAGGTGTCGTGAGTTCATCTTCAAAATGTAAGTATATTGCTAATATCTTCTAGCTTATTGCCATTCTTTGGACTTACTTTCATGGAGGAACAGAGCAGAAAATGCATTCTTATATAATATATCCACTGACATGAATTCTATACAAACAATTCGGACAATATGAAGTTATTGGTGAGATGATACACAACAATAATCATACCCTGGGTATAGAGCTGGACTAAAATAAAGTAAATAAAGTACTGATGAAGTTACAGGTGATATGATACACAACAACAATCATACCCTGGGTATAGAGCTGGACTAAAATAAAGTAAATAAAGTACTGATGAAGTTACAGGTGAAATGATACACAACAACAATCATACCCCGGGTATAGAGCTGGATTTAGTCTCAACTAAAAAATACGTCGATATAAATTTTCTTCTTTTGTTAAGTATATTTATAGAAGGCATAAAATTTATCAGTTGAAAGCAAGTATGAGTAAAATAAAGACAGCAAGTTATAAAGAATTCCATAGGTACTCCTATCAGGATATAAAGATCCTAATTGAAGAGGTCACAGTCTCCCCAATGAGTACAAAACAAACAGTTGTTGTTTCTTCTAACAAAGCAGACTGGTATCTTCTTTAATTTAGGTCCTTATAGTTTATTTTCCCTTTTGTTTTATAAGATACAGCCTTGGTTTAGAACTTATGATACAAATAAAGAACACGTTCAATTACGATGAGCCTTACAAGTTACTAATTTAACTTGGATTAAAAGAATGGGTTATTTTATAGAACAAAACTAATGAGGTTTAAAAAAAACATTTAATTAATTGATGAAGTTATAGGTCCTACTCCTCCAGCAGTTGATATACATGGCAGTGATTTGGCAGAAGGGAGCTGGCCTGCCTAGTTATATTACTCTGACTAACAGCTAATAATTTGCACTCTCTAGAAGATTCACCCGTTAATTGCTACTTGTTTAAGATGCATAATTAGGAGTAGTTCTATTGATGAAGCAATGAGTCCAAATTGAGGAGATAGGCACTTTGACTCAATTGACTCAATGTGATTAATTAGACAGTGAGTCTAGCACAAAGGCCTGAATAGACTGCCTGATCATCAGACAAAAGCATCAGGCATTTTACCGCTACCTTGTTACGCCCTTTGTTACGGTGTGGACGGGGTAATGAGGAGGGGGGGGGGGGGGGGGTGACGTGGAATGATAAAAAGGACGGTTGTAGAAGTGGGTGGAAGGAGGAGAGAGTTGTAGAAGTGGGTGGAAGGAGAAGAGGGTTGTAGAAGTGGGTGGAAGGAGGAGAGGGTTGTAGAAGTGGGTGGAAGGAGGAGAGGGTTGTAGAAGTGGGTGGAAGGAGAAGAGGGTTGTATAAGTGGGTGGAAGGAGAAGAGGGTTGTATAAGTGGGTGGAAGGAGAAGAGGGTTGTAGAAGTGGGTGGAAGGAGGAGAGGGTTGTAGAAGTGGGTGGAAGGAGGAGAGGGTTGTAGAAGTGGGTGAAAGAAGAAGAGGGTTGTAGAAGTGGGTGGAAGGAGGAGAGGGTTGTAGAAGTGGGTGGAAGGAGGAGAGGGTTGTAGAAGTGGGTGAAAGAAGAAGAGGGTTGTAGAAGTGGGTGGAAGGAGAAGAGGGTTGTAGAAGTGGGTGGAAGGAGAAGAGGGTTGTAGAAGTGGGTGGACGGAGAAGAGGGTTGAAGAAGTGAGTGGAAGGAGAAGAGGGTTGTAGAAGTGGGTGGAAGAAGAAGAGGGTTGTAGAAGTGGGTGGAAGGAGGAGAGAGTTATAGAAGTGGGTGGAAGGAGAAGATGGTTGTAGAAGTGGGTGGAAGGAGGAAGGGGTTGTAGAAGTGGGTGGAAGGAGGAGAGAGTTATAGAAGTGGGTGGAAGGAGAAGATGGTTGTAGAAGTGGGTGGAAGGAGGAGAGGGTTGTAGAAGTGGGTGGAAGGAGGAGAGAGTTATAGAAGTGGGTGGAAGGAGAAGATGGTTGTAGAAGTGGGTGGAAGGAGAAGATGGTTGTAGAAGTGGGTGGAAGGAGAAGATGGTTGTAGAAGTGGGTGGAAGGAGGAGAGGGTTGTAGAAGTGGGAGGAAGGAGGAGAGGGTTGTAGAAGTTGAACGAGTTTATAGGGGAAGAATATATATAAGGATTAATTACAAAGGTTTTCAAAGAAGAAGACAAAAATAGAAGTGGCTCTAAGAACAGAGTCATCTACAACCAGTTGTAACCAATTTCTTGAATAAAGGAAATCTACTCCATGATATGCAAGCACCGGTGACTGCATTCATGTATGGAAGAGGAAAATGAAGAGGTGGTATAAAATGAAGACACGAGTCTACCTAACACAAAATCTAAGAGGAAAATGAAGAGATTATAGCAAATGAAGCCTACGAGTCTACCTAACACAAAATCTAAGAGGAAAATGAAGAGATGATAGCAAATGAAGCCTACGAGTCTACCTAACACAAAATCTAAGAGGAAAATGAAGAGGTGATAGTAAATGAAGCCTACGAGTCTACCTAACACAAAATCTAAGATGAAAATGAAGAGATGATATCAAATGAAGCCTACGAGTCTACCTAACACAAAATCTAAGAGGAAAATGAAGAGGTGATAGTAAATGAAGCCTACGAGTCTACCTAACACAAAATCTAAGAGGAAAATGAAGAGGTGATAGCAAATGAAGCCTACGAGTCTACCTAACACAAAATCTAAGACCTCGTAGTTGAAGAGTATAACCCTAGCGCTATCCTCTAAAACTTTAAAATTAAAAAAAATGATTAAAATGAAAAAACATATACCTAATCCAAATTACAACAGCACGAAACCCATAGGACTCCAACACCTTCTCTTCCATTCACCACAGACAGCTTCAGGATAGAGCCCCTGAGTTCAAACCCATTACACTACATTAATTATCAAATGGTGTAGTAGAAACAAACCATGTGGAAGACATGTTCTTAATTGAAGCCAACACAAAATATCTTCCGTAAGCTCCAGCGACACGTTACAATCAAGGAGGAACGTGGAACATTGGGTCGTTCTAAAAGAACGCAGAACATTGGGTCGTCCCTTAAAGAAGACAATTGGAATTGACTTTTTGATAGGTTCACTACGTTGTCTCTTTTAAATAAAGGGATAAAATGGCATTTATAGACAAAAAGAGTCGTTAAAAGTGGATAACAACCCCGTGGAGTATCAAAGTTTGAGATTCGAAGACAGCGTTGGGAGTAATCGTAAATCTTCGGGGTTATTTATAGACTGAGGAGATGTTGTGAGGATTGTGAGGAAGAGAGAGGATTGGTGAGGAAGAGAGAGGATTGGTGAGGAAGAGAGAGGATCGGTGAGGAAGAGAGAGGATTGGTGAGGAAGAGACAGGATTGGTGAGGAAGAGAGAGGATTGGTGAGGAGGAGAGAGGATTTGTTTGCCCACTTTTCGAATACTCTGATTGTTAAGATAAAACAGTAGTTGCTTTAAGGTAAAAAATAAATAAAATTACTTGGTTAAAGATAATCTGGTTACAATTCCAGATATTTTCTCCATGTTTCCCCAATTCGAAGATTTGATGTACCTTTGACCTTTTTCCTGTTCTTTTATACCACCAAACTTAACTATTTAAAATGGAACTGAATATTTCATTGTCCGTGATAAAGTTCAATGTTTTAGCAAGGTATATATAATCATGGCCTACTAAATAATGATTAGGTAAGCCGTGACGTAATGCTACAAATAGTTAGCGAGTTAGAAAAAAGGTTCGTAAATATCAAAGTTTCCGATTGACAACACACGGTGAAGTGAAAGAAATAGCAATAAATTTTGTGGTGTAGAAAGAGATTTATGAAACCTATTGTTATTATACAACACTAAGGTTATATAAGAAGAAGAATGGTTTGTATTGTTTTACACTAGGAGAAGAAGGTGATTAACTATCTTCGGTCTCAAACTAAAAAAAGCATCAATAAAAATCATAGTTTCAAAATACTCGTAGAATTAAAAAATCATAGCTAATATGTTTTGCGCTTCTTTGATATTTTAATATTCAGTTCAGTTCTACAAAATTTAGATGTTCTTTCTTGAGAGGAGTTGCTTAAAGTTGAAGGACCACAATTTATCAGCTTGTCCCTATATTAGGGTGAGGCGAGTGTATTGCGGTAGGCGAATGAATACAATTTTAAAGATTGAAACGATTCATACTAGATGGGATATCCATATTGTCAAGAAGTTACTTATACTCAACGCTGAAGGTTTTTTGGATTAAAGCTTTCGAATAGAAAGATATTCATTCATTGTCAGGACAAAAGGGGACAAACAATTAACACCCGATTCCAGATGATGAATGAAATATTTCTATTAAAAGCGCTTGAAACCAGAAAAACCTTCAGAGTTGAGTATAAATACCTCTTGATAGAAATCAAAAAGCACACTAACTAACAGCGGACTCTATCTACAGAAACATCATAGCTTCAAAACATTCGTTAAAAACATAAACTAATAAATTATAACATGCATTGCGCTTCTTTTGGTAGGTAAGCAATTTTTTTTTCATGTAATTTCGGTGCAGACTGTTTTAGAGACTATCTTGAAAGGGTTGCAATTAAAAATTAAAGGGCCGCAATTAACCTGCGTGACCCTATGTAGGTACCTATATTCAGCTTCTTCACACCAAAAATATGCCCCTCCCTGGCGCGAGTCGGAATGGTGTTAGGGTCACATAGGTAAATTGCGGCTCTTTAATTTTTAATTGCGGCCCTCTCAAGTGAGTCTCAGAAACATTGTGAACCGAAATTGCATTGAAATGTTCAATAGCTATCAAAAGAAGCGCAGTGCATGTTACAATTTATCAATTCAAATTTTTAACGTGTGTTTTGAAGCTATGATGTTTCTGTTGTTAGAGGCCGCAGTTAGTTAGTGTGCCGCAATTTACCTGCTTGACCCTACATAAACGTTCATAAAATGAACGTGTTTTCTAGTTTCTTGACCGGACAATAACCATTTAACCTTCGTTTATTTAAAGCTATTCTCTAGAAAAATAGGCAGATTGAAAATTAAAAGACTATTAAAATAGTTAGGATTGCACAAAACCAAATACATTCAACATGTTCCACAAAGAACTGTTGATAACAAGAACTAGATTCAAAAATATAATAAGACGAAAAATTAAAAAGAGGGTGAGCAAAATATTTCCTACCATTTCACAATTTCGTAAATCTGTTACTTATAATATAAATATACGAATATTTTGATAGATCGTGACACATTGGGTGTTTGCTTTAATTGTTTTAACACTTATCTTAGTAAAGAATTATTATTCATGAATTAACCTATAGGTACCAAACTTACCTTATGGATGCCAAACCTAACAGACAAGATGTAAAAGTAATCCAATTAATATAGTATACCGATATAAAATTAATTCATTACATAAATTCAGTTCTGTAGAACATGATCACCGAAAATTACAATTTAAAAATAATTTACCAAGTTTTGTAAAACGAAGACACGTCACACCACAACGAACTATCGGGGAAGACTGACACGGTTGCCATGGTATAAAAATGAAATATTCAGACTGAATACTAAATTATCAGGGAGCAGCTTCAATAACTAGGATTGTAACAATATGCTTTTAAAATCATAGGTCTTAAGATTATCACAGACGAAATGAAATGTTCTCGAATACTATAGTCTACATACCGCTGGTGTAGAACCATTCAAAACTCTTCAATTCAATATAATATTTTCAGGATCTATGATTTTAAAAGCATATTAAACTAGGATCTTTATGTTTTCAAATCATTCTATTTTTATATTTAGATAGTTGATGACAATGGTGAAACATTCTCATGTTTATTTCTCAAAACTAATCTTGCAGAATTAGACCCGATCAGGACTGTTGATTAAGGGACAAGTAAATCAAACATCAAAAGGACAAACAATTAGCAAATGTAAAAGTGAAGGATGCTATCGTAAAGATAAAGAAAGTTCATGGAGATTACACGCATAGTAATCGAAAAGTGGGTGTTAAGCCAGACTATTTAATGAGATACGCTACCGCCCACTTTTTCAGTAGTTAGATGTTCCGTAATTCAAATCTGATCGATGAAGGGTTCTGAATCGCTGAATATTGGCTCTATAAATTCGAATTCCATTTCGGTTAATTTGTGTACACTGAAAGTATATAACTATTCACATTTTACCAATCAATCTTTGTTCACATCACATTCCCTTCTGCTATTGGTAGGTATTCCTAAACTAAAATACAGTATATGAAGCACTCGGGTTATGAAGTATTTTCTATGTTTAAATTATAGAAAACGATATACGTCAAGAATTGCGTCATAATTGTCCTTCAGTGAACATAACTTTCTATGATTTTAATCATAGAAAACTATCTAGTGCACCAAAGATATGAAGGGTCTATGAGTAATTAAGGAACCAAAACTTCCTAACTGAAGAGTTTCACTGTATTTGAAAAGTGAAAATCTAATCAGAAATCGCTCCTAAATAGTATACAAAGTACAGATATCCTTATTAGCCACTACACGGCGCGCTACAACACTACACTGTTGAGGTCCTAGAGCTGTCTTGAAACTGACTAAACAACAACAACAACAATCCCCATATTTCATTAGTTTTCACTGCAGAACTCACTGTCGGTTTCATAAGCAGAATATGATGGATGAGGCTATAGCCAGTCGCTAAATTACAATATACGATCGTTGGCATTCAATCGGTGATTATAGGCGATGATAAAAAGATCATCTATCTACTATGATAGATGATTCGACGAAAATACAATCGTTATTTATCAGAAATAACACTTATAGTCAATCGTTTTTCGTCGGACATACCTGATGAAAAGTATATTAGTATACGATAAAATAAGTGCAATATTCCCCATAATCGATAAATGAAGACGATAAATATTCTAACTGGCTATATTGCCGTTACCTGTCCCTCTGATGGACTGTTAATAGCCTAATTAATGGGCAGGTGAGCAGAGCAATGGCTTCATAGATCACCTGTACCACATTCCAAGGAGGAACATGCTGAATTATTAACGTCAAAGTGAATAACTGAGATAGGTATGGGGCCAGTAAACTAGAACCAAAATGCCTGGCAGCTAAGATGATAGTTTTTTAGTTTCTTTATTCTAAGTTTGAACCACAATTGAGAGGGAAAATGAGAAAAATGTTCTATATACAATTATGAGATTTTTCCTTAGTCATATCGTTCATAATATAAAGGACCTCTCTGGATTCTTTGCACACAAATTGCAGATAGATTCTTTACTTTATGTTCCTTTCAATAACTGTACAGCAAGTGTAAAGTCCCAACTAATTCACCTCGCTAAAGTAATCATAATATACCCATAGACTCCAATTCTAGTCTCCATAAGCGCCACCTCCCGTGCTAGTGTAAACAGTAAAGTCATTCCCTGGTTGGTACACCGATATCTCAGACTCCAATTCTAGTCTCCATAAGCGTCACCTCCCGTGCTAGTGTAAACAGTAAAGTCATTCCCTGGTTAGTACCCCGGTATCTCATACTCTAATCTCCATAAGCGTCACCTCCCGTGCTAGTGTAAACAGTAAAGTCATTCCCTGGTTAGTACCCCGGTATCTCATACTCTAATCTCCATAAGCGTCACCTCCCGTGCTAGTGTAAACAGTAAAGTCATTCCCTGGTTAGTACACCGGTGACTCAGAATGTGAGATTCAATTCTTGTCACCTCCCGTGCTAGTGGGAAATCAAATATATCGAATATGACTTTCCACTAGTGATTACCAGTATAATGACTTGGGGAAAAAGTTGATAAGAAAATGACCAACTTTTGAATAAAAAACAATATTACGGTTAATACCTCAGTTTGACAATATCTCGGGTAATACCTCAGTTTGGCAATAATACAGTCAATACCTCAGTTTGGCAATAGTACGGTCAATACCTCAGTTTGACAATAACTCGGTTACTACCTCAGTTGGGCAATAATACAGTCAATACCTCAGTTTGACAATAACTCGGGTAATACCTCAGTTTGGCAATAATACGGTCAATACCTCAGTTTGGCAATAATACGGTCAATACCTCAGTTTGGCAATAATACGGTCAATACCTCAGTTTGGCAATAACTCGGTCAATACCTCAGTTTGGCAATAATACGGTCAATACCTCAGTTTGGCAATAACTCGGTCAATACCTCAGTTTGGCAATAATACAGTCAATACCTCAGTTTGGCAATAATACGTTCAATACCTCAGATTGGCAATAATACGGTTACTACCTCAGTTTGGCAATAGTACAGTTAATACCTCAGTTGGGCAATAATACAGTCAATACCTCGGTTCGGCAATAATACGGTCAATACCTCAGTTGGGCAATAATACAGTCAATACCTCGGTTCGGCAATAATACGGTCAATACCTCAGTTTGGCAATAATACGGTCAATACCTCAGTTTGGCAATAATACGGTCAATACCTCAGTTTGGCAATAATACGGTCAATACCTCAGTTTGGCAATAATACGGTCAATACCTCGGTTCGGCAATATTGTCGTCTTAATTTCTTTCTCTGTTAATGAACCAATTTCGAGTAAATCTGGTGAATGGAACACATACATTGAATCTCTTTATAAAGACATTTGGCACTTGAGTGGGCAAATTGGTACTCCCGATTCAGCTGGGAATGGGAATACATTGCGAAGTGATATTCTGCTACTCCTACTAATTGGGTTACACTTTTGGATAAATTGAGTCTCTTTAATTGGATGCTCTCATTTTAATTGGACATTTAATTCATGGTTGGTAAGACCAGAGAGAATATTTCTGACAGTTTTTAACAGATATCCTCTTTTTGCAGATATCAGGGTTTCCGTCATATGAATTATTCACTAATGTTCTTTCATTTGAGGCTGGCTGATCCGTACGTCGAATAATAAAGTCATTTTTCATTCTAATCCGTCAAAAGTATTATAGCATTATAGAGGATTAAGCTCCTTGTTCCACATTGCGTATTTTGTGTCCGGATATAAATTATCCCATGAGTTATTGCCGTGAAATATGGACTGGCTGCCATCTTGAAGAACACCGTGTGTCATTAAATGAGACGGCAGCTTTAGACGTTCTTTTGGAGAAAGGAACCTCAATCATAGAACGTCGTGATAAGAAATGAGCGACTTGGACGTTGAGTAAGAAATGGGACCCATGGACGTGGAATGTGATATGAAATGAGAGCCTTAGATGTTGAGTGTGATCTGATATGGAAGCCTTGACGTTGAGTTTGATAGAAATGAGAGCCTTGGACGTTGAGTATGATATAAAATGGGAGCTTTTGACGTTTATTTTCCTGTTAAGAAATGGAAGCCTTGTACGTTGAGTTTGATAGAAATGGGAGCCATAGACGTGGAGTGTGATCTGAAATGGAAGCCTTGGACGTTGAGTGTGATAGACATGGGAGCTTCAGACGTGTAGTGTGATAGAAATGAGAGCATTAGACGTTGAGTGTGATAAGAAATGGGAGCCTTAGACATTAAGTATGATAGACATGGTAGCCTTAGACGATGAGTGTGATAGAAATGGGAGCCTTAGACGTTGAGTGTGATAGACATGGGAGCCTTAGACGTTGAATGTGATAGACATAGGAGCCTTAGACGTTGAGTGTGATAGACATGGGAGCCTCATACGTTGAGTGTGTTAAACATGGGAGCCTTAGACGTTGAGTGTGATAGACATGGGAGCCTTAGACGTTGAGTGTGATAGAAATGGGAGCATTAGACGTTGAGTGTGATAGACAGGGGAGCCTTAGACGTTGAGTGTGATAGAAATGAGAGCCTCAGACGTTGAATGTGATAGTTTATTTTCATGTTAAGAAATGGGAGCTTTAGACGTTGAGGGTACAAAATTACTCGTTTTGTAGTTATCCAGTTTAAGAAGAAAATAAATTCCATCATATAACCTATATTCCATTCCCAGTAATGAAACAAGTAATAATGTCTAGTTTATTCAGTACACTTAAAGATATTGAACACGAATTCATACAAGCAATGATAAAAATGTGATACTAGTAGGAAATGCTCTTTGTATCCAGCCATTGAAAGTCGATATGATAATCCACGACTAATTAAGCATTTATCTAATGAATTATTATATAAAATAGAATAACTAATGTT
The DNA here is from genome assembly GCA_947561585.1 of Caprella mutica. NCBI lineage: Eukaryota > Metazoa > Arthropoda > Malacostraca > Amphipoda > Caprellidae > Caprella > Caprella mutica. The sequence goes on from CANNZV010001001.1 coordinate 207,593, forward strand.
CCTAAGCATCTTATATTTTGAAAACTTCTTGTAATGATGGTACACAAAGGAATATTGTAATGCCTCATCGTAATTCATGGAGAAGATAGAAAAAACAGCAACCGAGCCACTAAGACTCCATTAACAAATGGAACCTACGAAATGCTTCCAGCAGAGTTATGAGGGCTACCGTCGAACTAAGTACTGAGTGCTGATACCGTATTGCAGTTTTATGGGGCGCTGTTGAACGCATACGTCACTGTTTAGTTAGCTTGTAATTAAGAAAAGTGATCTGAGGGGTTACAGGTGGAATGATTAGCCGATATGAAATGGCTTTAGCTAATTCTTTGAGGATAATTTGAAGAACTGGAACAGTGCCTCCTGTTCTCTGTAGCCCTTGACATCACAAGTAATCAGATGATGTACAACTTTGAAAAGGAGGTAAAAAGATGTTCGAATTGTAAGAGAGATGTTTGGAATTGTTAAAAGGTTTTTGAAATTGTTAAAAGGTTTTTGAAATTGTTAAAAGGTTTATGAAATTGTTAAGACATGTTTTGAACATGTTGAAACATCTTTTGAACTTGTTGAGATATGTTCGAACATAGTAAAATATGCTTGAACCCTTCAAAAATTTTGAACTTACCAAATGTTGTTGAAGCATGTTCTCAGTTGTTAAAGCGTAGAGTTGTCATATTCAATGTAATACCCAATAAAAATTAGATGAACAATCGTCGTACAGTCAAGAAAAGTGTACTTGTGAACATTTCTTCACAGTTTACTATTTTCACATTTCCTAGCTTTACTAATTGTAATGTTTGTAGATACTTTAAAAATGGCATGGGTACTCAACGACAAATTTGTAAAATTTGAAAATAATAGGAAATTAGAAAACTGAGTTTCAAGTAATTAGTTTAATGCAGTGACTCTTTTCTCTGATAGTACATCATCACAGTGACTCTTTTCTTTGATAGTACATCATCACAGTGACTCTTTTCTCTGATAGTACATCATCACAGTGACTCTTTTCTCTGATAGTACATCATCACAGTGACTCTTTTCTCTGATAGTACATCATCACAGTGACTCTTTTCTCTGATAGTACATCATCACAGTGACTCTTTTCTCTGATAGTACATCATCACAGTGACTCTTTTCTCTGATAGTACATCATCACAGTGACTCTTTTCTCTGATAGTACATCATCACAGTGACTCTTTTCTCTGATAGTACATCATCACAGTGACTCTTTTCTCTGATAGTACATCATCACAGTGACTCTTTTCTCAGATAGTACATCATCACAGTGACTCTTTTCTCTGATAGTACATCATCACAGTGACTCTTTTCTCTGATAGTACATCATCACAGTGACTCTTTTCTCTGATAGTACATCATCACAGTGACTCTTTTCTCTGATAGTACATCATCACAGTGACTCTTTTCTCTGATAGTACATCATCACAGTGACTCTTTTCTCTGATAGTACATCATCACAGTGACTCTTTTCTCTGATGGTACACAATATTTCTTTGCGTAATACCATGCAATGAACATGGACTGTTAAGTAGTGAACATGCTTTGTCACTCGGGGACTTATTTAGCATAATGCTTCTTACGGTTAGAACATTTCTAGCTAATACGATATTTATGGTGGCTGAGGTCAAGGTGGAGTCAGGTCAATCTTATTTAGAGCTTAATGCTATGTTACTTTAATGGTTTGCTTCACGAACTGCTTTACTTATTACTCTGTAATTCAAGATCAGAGCATAGACAAATCTTTTATAACATTTCTCTGAATAGTGAATTTATTAACTTATTTTTTTTTATCTAGAAGCGATAACAGATATAAACTTATGGTGGAGCCACAGAATGATTCAACCCCTCTTAATCGTCTATGGCCCAACCATAACTTTCTCTCAATCTTCTATGACCCAACATATTTTTTACGACTTCATTGCAAAACATAAACAGACGTTAGCCTTTGAGTCATTTAGCTCAAATCGGATTAAAATGTTGATTCGTGTAAATTCTAGCCTTATTCTCTCTATTTTATGCGCTATTACCACGATACACTATAGCAATTTCCATCAAAAGGTGCTAGAGTACAGGAAGTCCATTTACCAAATAAGGACTCAAGTCAATCTATTTTAAGTTATCGGACGGTTCCACATTTTCCTTCATACAAAAGTTAATTATAATTTATTATATAGTTTCATGGAAGCCTGCAAGTAGCACGGATAATACCAATGGATACCCAGGTGTAGATCTCACCGTGAACTGGATGCAGAAGCTTCAGTTAGAAAACCATGAAGCAATATGTGAGATAAAGCTATTTAAAATGCTAATACAATATAAACTCACTGCCCATGGTATAATAACTCTTCAAGGTATGACCGCAAAAGAGATGAAATTGAGTTTCTTCTGCGCAGCCCCTTCGTGACGTCATAGACGATGATATTGTACATCGTTGTACCTTATCTTAATTTCTTTTCATTTGATTAAATTTAAGTAATATTGAGCACTCTGAAAAAATGGTAGATAAGATTAAATAAACTTAAATATTAATAAATAAACATTAATTAATTGAATTATTTTTCCGTTGGTTGAAAATTCGCGTTTCCTATTGCTATCTATAATAAATATTTTACAGGTCATATATTTATATAGATCACATAAGTATAACTTTAGAGGTCCTTTTCCTCGAAATAGTACGGCAAAAACTAAACACTCATTTTCTTACTTCTATGACGTCACAAAATAATTGCGCACGAGCATACCTTGTATTTATTATACCATGAAACTGACCAACATGAGAGAATGAAAGCTGAAAGAAATTGTCACTGAAAGCACGATCCATAACTAACCATTCACAGATGAGAAGAAATTTACAATAGAATGTATATATAACATATTCTGCAAATTATGAACCATCATAATTGGAGTAACAAGGTCATCCAAGGGGTAGGATTGTGACGAGACGTCAAAATGTATAGTTTGTGATGGCTTAGGTTTTTGTGACATCCAAAGAAAGATCACTTCTCGTATTTGGGCTTTGTTGAGTTAAATTTCACTGTTTCTGGAATAGAATGTGCTACAGTTTGTTGCAGAATACTTTCGAGGATCACCGTAGACTCCCCATTAGAACTTGATCATCACATTGATACAAATTAATCCGTACCTGGATTCAAAGTAGCATTTTATCTATCATAAACAAAGATGTCTGGTCAGCAATGAGTCCAGACCTTAAGCAATTCCATAAGAAAATGTATATAATAAGTGTACTTACCCGTTAAGAATAAAGGATCATCATCAATACCAATTCATTACCCGTTATTAAGTTACTTTTAATGAATTCCATTATAATTAGATTTTCTGCATAATCTAATTTATTTTATTGATAAAATACATTTAAAAATTGAATAAAAACATAGGGAATTATAATATCAATTCAATATATTCCCGTGCGTATCATAGTTACATTCTTAATACCTGTAAAAAAAAACAATTAAATAAATATATATATAAGTAAATACATTAACAAACACACTACGGGTATTATTAGGATAGATAATTACAGACCGTTCCAGAATTAGGGCAACAAACATTTTAATATAAATTATAATTCAAACGGTCCTTTTAAATTTCCAAGATTCCATTTTAAGAGAGGAATTATATAGAGACAATGCAGTTCTCCATCTATTGGATATAACCATCCTTATTTCGATCTACATCTTCCAGTCTAGGAACAACTCCACATTCTTTAGAGTTCAGTGTAGAAACTATGACGTCACCACAGCCTACAAGACTACATCCCTCACTACAAGAGTCTTAATTAACGGTATCCTGTTACTCAAAGAGAGTATAATTCTCCCAGTCTTTGATAGTTCTAAATGAATATCAAGTAGCAGAAACTCTACGGCGAATGAGCCCCTCATCTCACCGCTAATAAATTGTATTATAAATGTGGCGGTGATTTTTATTACGGGGGAAAAGTAGCTCTTCTAATGCTGTATGATTGTTGTTGTTGAATAGGGTAGAGAATCTACTCCACATTTTGATTGTTCTTCTTAGTCATATATCTGGAATAAATATATAATAAATGTATAATTAATAAATGAATGAATGTATAAATATAGTAAATGGATAAATGCATATATAATTATTGAATAAATCCAAATATAATAAAAGAAAATGGAATAAATTGAAGGATAATAAATGCAAGCCTAACTCAAGATGTTGAAACAAATTAAGTCTTACGTTCCAATCCGTCACTGGAATTCTAATGTTATTCAAATCCAAGCCTAAGCCGAACTAAACTATCCGAACAAAACTTAACAGCTGAGACTTTGGAATGAATCGAACACCTTGACTAGAGACAGTCCAGAGAAGGTGATACAGTGTCCATACCTACTTCTACTCTTGACTCTGACGTCAAAATGACACCAATGGTACACAGAAGGTGATACAGTGTCCATACCTACTTCTACTCTTGACTCTGACGTCAAAATGACATTAATGGTACACAGAAGGTGATACAGTGTCCATACCTACTTCTACTCTTGACTCTGACGTCAAAATGACATTAATGGTACACAGAAGGTGATACAGTGTCCATACCTACTTCTACTCTTGACTCTGACGTCAAAATGACATTAATGGTACACAGAAGGTGATACAGTGTCCATACCTACTTCTATTCTTGACTCTGACGTCAAAATGACATTAATGGTACACAGAAGGTGATACAGTGTCCATACCTACTTCTACTCTTGACTCTGACGTCAAAATGACATAAATGGTACACAGAAGGTGATACAGTGTCCATACCTACTTCTACTCTTGACTCTGACGTCAAAATGACACCAATGGTACACAGAAGGTGATACAGTGTCCATACCTAATTCTTCTCTTGACTCTGACGTCAAAATGACACCAAAGGTACACAGAAGGTTATGCAGTGTCCATGCCTACTTCTACTCTTGACTGTGACGTCAAAATGACACTAATGGTACACAGAAGGTGATACAGTGTCCATACCTACTTCTACTCTTGACTGTGACGTCAACATGACACTAATGGTACACAGAAGGTGATACAGTGTTCATACCTACTTCTACTCTTGACTGTGACGTAAAAATGACACCAATGGTATACAGAAGGTGATACAGTGTCCATACCTACTTCTACTCTTGACTCTGACGTCATAATGACACCAATGGTACACAGAAGGTGATGCAGTGTCCATACCTACGTCTACTCTTGATGCTGACGTAAAAATGGACATCAATGGTAATCTTAATAAAAGAAACAATTTATTTTCTAAATTCAATATTGAATGTGGCGAACCCTAATTATTTAGAATTAATTTGATACAGACATGTATTTTTATAATTATACAATAATGGATGGATTTTAATGATAGAGGAATAAACCAATGAAGATTGGTTTGACAGATTGTAATTTATTCATAAGTTTTGCTCTTTACAAGAAACTGATTTGAAATGAATTTTCCAGAGAGATTTATCTTCCATTTTAAATCGTACTATAAAATTCTGTTTCACAGAACACGTTGTAAGATATTAAATTTGAATGGGAAAAAATATATTCGAAATGATTAATATTTTGATTGATTTATACTCAACAAAGTATCCATATAAATCTCAACGTTTAATTAAAGGTCCCCTCAACTCTATTTTTTTATTACTCTACTCATTAGAACTAAGGTTACTGATTATACAACTGCCATCCATTTCAAATATGGTTTTATAGTTTTATTATAATATGTAATCTTAAATTTTCCGTTCTTCTTCTACCCTCTGAATTTGAAACAAAGAAAAAGTCCATTTATCCGATAGGCTAACTAGATCCGACAAATTCAAAACAATAACAAAGCTGATTCCATATAAAGAAACCAAGTACAGTAAAACTCCTGAGTTATGAAGTTTTTCGTTATTTAATCACTCGAGTTATGAATTGCATCTGAGTTATGAAATGCATCTGAGTTATGAAATGCATCTGAGTTATGAAATATTTTCTATGTTTAAATTATAGAAAACGATATACGTCATGAATTTCGTCATAGTCATCCCTTAAAGACCATAATTCTCTCCAAGATTTTAATCATAGAAAACTATCAGCGTCCCTGAGTTATGAAGAAACCAAAACTTCATTACTCGGGAGTTTCACTGTACCTAATTAAGTATTTCTTACTAATAGTTTTCTTATATAACATTTTCCGATCTAGAGAACTGCTAATTTTGAAACACTTTGTATTCGAATAGGTAGGTATATACAAGACATACCTACTAGGTATTCGTACTTTTTCTTCCAATGAATCTTAGAAAGAGTGAAAGTTGAATATGAACATTTCTTATATAGTTAATCATGAACCAAATACTTGATCGATTTCTTTTCTGTTAACTGTTTTATGTTATATAACCTTAGCTCTACAAATTACGAGCAATTCCAGATTTTTTAATTTAGAGTGAAGAGGACTTTTAAAGTATTTTTAGAAGTTTCGAATAGCGAGGTTCACTCCATCGTCAAGTACAAGTGAGGAAAAACCTGGATTAAACAATGATTAATTTTCTCTAGAGGTTAATTATAATCTCAACGTTGTAGGTATTTTAAACTCATTATTTTTTCAATCAAATGAATTGTATGTTTAACTGTCGTTGGATAAACACTTAGTACTTTATACATGAATATATAAAGAAGGTATCCAACCTACGACTATTGGTCATAAAATTATACGTTCAGTTCATGTTTTTAATTCAACATTACGGCCGCCTTCACACTTGCGTTTCTCAACGCCGCGTTTGAAATACTGCTCATGGCAAAATGATTAGCTGCAATTAATTTTAACGGAGCCCTTCACACTTGCGTTAGAAAAATTGCAGCAATTTTTTTAACGCAAGTGTTAAGCGGGCCTAAGGTAAAAAATATGTAAAATATTCAAGAGAAACACACAGAAATAATAAACCGGCAATGCTCCGATCTTGGTCAAGTCAAAATATCTTCTGATTGGATCGTGACCGGAGCGTGACCTGACCGGCACTGCCAGTGAGAATGCTTTACGTGAAATGCATTAAAGAATATTGAACCGGACCTTGACTGGAGCGTGAGCGTAGCGTGACCGGAGCGATGGTGTGAATCAGCCCTTAGGCTTCTATTTAATGAAACATAAATGCTTTTTAAGATCTATAATTCTTTTGATTAATTTTGATATCATTATTACCTTCGCAAACTTGCGGAATGTTAAATATTACACGGCATTTATTTAGTTATTTATCATCTTGTTATTCATATAACTGAAAAAGTGTACAACCAAATTGTCTGAAATTTGGTGAAACGATTGGTCAATGTCCATTAACCTTCTGGCAGAATTTTGGGAGCGACATGGTCAAAGGTCAAGGTCATAGTTATCTATAACTCAAAAAGTATTGAACCATATTGCATGAAACTTGGTGGAACGATTGGTTATTGTGCATGAACCATTTTGTTAGATTTTGGGAGAGAACGGCTCAAAGCAGTGGCGAAGGTATGCGCTCTACCGAGTGAACGTAATCTAGATTCTAATATTTTTTATATCAGTTCAAAAAACGGTTTGTGTCTGTCTGTCCGTCACACTAACCTAATAATACGCTTGGCAAGAAGATGATAGCATGGATAGGAAATTATTCTGATATCAGTTCAATAAATGGTTTGTGTCTGTCTGTCCGTCACACTAACCTAATAATACGCTTAGCAAGCAGCTGATAGCATGGATAGGAAATTATTCTGATATCAGTTCAATAAATGGTTTGTGTCTGTCTGTCCGTCACACTAACCTAATAATACGCTTGGCAAGCATCTGATAGCATGGATAGGAAATTATTCTGATATCAGTTCAATAAATGGTTTGTGTCTGTCTGTCCGTCACACTAACCTAATAATACGCTTGGCAAGCAGCTGATAGCATGGATAGGAAATTATTCTGATATCAGTTCAATAAATGGTTTGTGTCTGTCTGTCCGTCACACTAACCTAATAATACGCTTGGCAAGCAGCTGATAGCATGGATAGGAAATTATTCTGATATCAGTTCAATAATTGGTTTCAATAACTAAATTTTATTTTATTTTATTCAGTTTAAAATATTGGAGTAAAAGCGGAGTCAGGGATAATAATTATTACATAAATTGAACTACCATCAGTGAACAGAAAATTGATATCGTGAAAATACTATCATTTTTTACAGCACGCGCACACTAGTAACCAGTATTATTCTCATTCTAAATATATATTCCATATTTAAATTACTTATATACATTTCCCATCGGTATCCAAGATACATTTCCATCTGTATCCAAGATATATTTTACTCATCGGTACACAAGGTACATTTCTCATCGGTATCCAAGTTATATTTCCTATCGTTATCCAAAATAAATTTCTCATCGGTATCCAAAATAAATTTCCTTATCGGTATCCAAGATAAATTTCCTATCGGTATCCATATGAATTTCTCATCGGTATCCAAGATAAATTTCCCATCGGTATCCAAATTATATTTCCTATCAGTATCCAACTTATATTTCCTATCGGTATCCAAGATACATTTCTCATTGGTATCCAAGTTATATTTCCTATCAGTATCCAAGCTATACTTCCTATCGGTATTCAAGTTATACTTTTCATCGGTATCCAAGATTCATTTCCTATCGGCATCCAAGATAAATATCCCATCGGTATCCACATGAATTTCTCATCGGTATCCAAGATAAATGTCTCATCGATATCCACATGAATTTCTCATCGGTATCCAAGATAAATGTCCCATCGGTATCCACATGAATTTCTCATCGGTATCCTAGATACAGCCAATCAAGACTGTCTCTTCCTAGATATCTTCTTTTGATAATTATTGACAGATGAAAGTTTTGAATAACAAGCTCAACATCACACAGTTAATACGGATCAAAGTCTAAGCTTTTCGACAAATATTCCGGATCTATCACAGATGTCAGCTCCACAAAAAAAGACATGGGCCGATCATTTTTATCCGCCATTTAGATTAGAAGCTATACAGCGAATTCTAAAAATTCTGCTTGACATTTACATTTACAGAATGTTGGGTTGGTACATTCAGGTACGTATCGTGTCGTATGATCTAAAAAGTAACTAGGAAAAGATGGAGTGGAATTGGAGCAATAGATTGAGTTGATGAAAAGAGATGATAATTACTATGTTAGGAGATGATGTTAAGTTAGATATTTGAATGTACTGCATTAGACTTAGAGTTAGTCAATTAAAGGTCAACTGGAGTCTTTTAAAGGTCAAATCAGTCATATAAAGGTCATAGAGTTATTTTAAATAGCAACCAGAGTCATTTAAAGATCAACTAGTCATGTAAAGATCAACTAGTCATTTAAAGGTCAACTAGAGTCATTTAAGGGTCAACTATAGTTCTTTGAAGGTCAACTAGATTGATTCAAAGGTCAAACAGAGTCATTTAAAGGTCAACTAGTCATTTAAAGGTCAATTAGAGTCATTTAAGGGTCAATTAGTCTTTTAGAAGTCATATAGCCACTTTAAGGTCAACTAGTGTTCTTTGAAAGTCAACTAGAGTCATTTAAAGGTCAATTGGAGAAATTTGAAGGTCAACTAGAGTCATTTAAAGGTCAACTAGAGTCATTTAAAGGTCAACTACAGTAATTTAAAGGTCAACTAGATTAATTCAAAGGTCACCTAGAGTCATTTAAAGGTCAATTAGAGTAATTTAAAGGTCAACTAGAGTTCTTTGAAGGTCAACTAGCGTCATCTAAAGGTCAACTAGAGTTCTTTGAAGGTCAACTAGAGTCATTTAAAGGTCAATTACAGTTCTTTGAAGGTCAACTAGCGTCTTTTAAAGGTCAACTAGCGTCTTTTAAAGGTCAACTAAAGTTCTTTGAAGGTCAACTAGAGTCATTTAAAGGTCAACTAGAGTCATTTAAAGGTCAACTACAGTTCTTTGAAGGTCAACTAGCGTCATTTAAAGGTCAACTAGAGTTCTTTGAAGGTCAACTAGAGTCATTTAACTATTACCTCAAGATTTTTGCTGTACATAAATTATCCCTATAAAGAAATAATTGCAATAGACAATTATCAATTGACAACATAATAATAAAAGAATTAATTCTCGAAATAGAAATTTATACTTCTCCAAATAAAATAATCCAAAGACCATAGTCAATTGATGCAATGACTGTCAGTGTGATGGCGCTGTCTCTTTGCATTGGCTATCATTGTCAGTGTGATGGCGCTGTCTCTTTGCATTGGCTATCATTGTCAGTGTGATGGCGCTGTCTCTTTGCATTGGCTATCATTGTCAGTGTGATGGCGCTGTCTCTTTGCAGTGGCTATCATTGTCAGTGTGATGGCGCTGTCTCTTTGCATTGGCTATCATTGTCAGTGTGATGGCGCTGTCTCTTTGCATTGGCTATCATTGTCAGTGTGATGGCCCTGTCTCTTTGCATTGGCTATCATTGTCAGTGTGATGGCGCTGTCTCTTTGCATTGGCTATCACTGTCCGTGTTTGCATTCGCTATTATTCATATCATTTAGCGGTTCTAGGTAAATTGCCCCGCGGAAAGTTCCACCAGGAAAGTTCCACCAATGGTAAGTTCCACCACGGAATATTCCACCGCAGGAAAATACCACCGCAGAAGATTCCATCGCATAATACTGGATTTAATTTACAAAAGGTATAAATTTTAATAAAACTGCTTCAAAGAAAAATGTGTTTTTGGTGGTAACCGAACAACATTTTAATAGTTAAAAAGGCAAGAAATTATAAGAATATGTTATGTTAAGTGAATATGAATCAATTCAATTTATGAAAAATTTAAATAGTGTACATTCGACAATAAAGTTCCACTGCTCCAGTGACAAACAATTTAGATTCCGTTTGATTCTCCTTTAAACATATATATGATGAAACTGAAATTAAGGATAATATTTTGTTTGTAATATAAATATTATTTATTCATATTATCTATCACCCTAGTTTTTAAATGTACCAATATATATTTCAATTTAAATCAGCAAAGATAAAAGGTTGAATTAAAAATTTATTTGACACGTACTGGAATAAAATGTGTCATTAGTATCGATATATTTCAATATAAAAAGAAAAATTACCAAGATGAAATTTTCTGAAGCTGTTTAATAATCTCTATTGAAAGAATTACAAATTAAGTTTAAATATAATGCGTTTCAACTAATTTTAAACATAGGGTTAAGCAGGTAAATTGCGGTACATTAACTAGCTTCGACCTGAAACCACAGACAAACCAATAAAAATCATAACTTCAAAACTCACATAAGATGTATAAATCATAACACGTATGCAACATCTTAATATAAATTCGGTTCAGCAGGTCTCTGATTTAAATTAACTCTAAATAAATAGACACTAAAAACAGGCTTGTCATATTGCTGCTCAATGAAACCTAAAAAAAAGTTATTTTGTATCAAACATCAAAATCAGAACTAAGTGTTTCTGTTGATAGAATCAACAAGCAAAATTTAGCAGTGTTGCCACAGTTGGTGTTCCAATACCAGCGTCATATTCTGTTACGATTAACCAGTTAAATATTTAATGCCTATATGATGGCCGGACTATTAATTGTTTTATATTTAAAAGGAAGATTTGTTTATTTTTTATTTTATAATTATCAATTACCTAGACTTAGAAATATATTTTAAAATAAACTGTTTATTTATGCTGTTCATTTGTATTTTTTTCAAAATGGTGGAATTTTCCACATCTAGCATTCAACGCCGGTGCAATCTTCCGCGGTGGAAACTTCCTGGTGGAACTTTCCGCGGTGGAATTTACCGGCCACGCATTTAGTACATAAAAATAGCTACATAGTGAATAAAAAATTATTTGAATTATAATATGAATAAAGGAGAAACACTTTCTATGGTATATTATCTACTGATATTTAGCATAAATATAATATATAATTTTATTCTTTATGTATATAATATAAAAATATTTTTTCATAACGTCCCATACTAAGTTTATATTATTATTGTTTATAACTTCTTTAAAGTTTCGATGATGGACAAGAAATAAATGATCAACTTTATTTTTCACATTAAATAGAAAAAGAAAAGAAATAGTTTTTATATAAAACGTTTTTCCTCAAAATAATATTCAAGTTACAAATATACAGGGAGACCCACAAAAAAATTTTAATTTTTAAATTTACTTCAACTCATTTTCTAACTACTTATAGATACAATATTTATATTAATTATAAGTTGGGTACACTTTTTTGTGGGTCACCCTGTATAAATGAATTTAAAAAAAATTAAGCAATAGTATAGTACTGTTATTCAAAATATAATTCACACAAATTTTTTCCTCAAAATAATATTCAAGTTCATTATATCCATATATAAATAAAAAAAAACAGTTACTAAAATATCTATGCGATGCTAATAAAATTATCACGTTTTTTACTATGAAAAGCTGCTATGACGTCATACAGTAATTGGATCGCTACACCAATCACCATTCAGGAGATGAAGGAGACTAACCAGCTAAAGCATCTCAAAATCTCATCACGAAACAAACTGAAGATATCCTCATCAAGAATTCTATTATGTCCTCCGTATCTGGGATACAGAATCTGATTAAAATATTTTACAGTCACCGTATCTGGGATACAGAATCTGATTAAAATGCTTTACAGTCACCGTATCTGGGATACAGAATCTGATTAAAATATTTTACAGTCACCGTATCTGGGATACAGAATCTGATTAAATTGCTTTACAGTCACCGTATCTGGGATACAGAATCTGATTAAAATGCTTTACAGTCACCGTATCGAGGATACAGAATCTGATTAAAATGCTTTACAGTCACCGTATCTAGGATACAGAATCTGATTAAAATATTTGACAGTCACCGTATCTAGGATACAGAATCTGATTAAAATATTTTACAGTCACCGTATCGAGGATACAGAATCTGGTTAAAATGGTTCACAGTCACCGTATCGAGGATACAGAATCTTATTAAAATGGTTCACAGTCACCGTATCTAGGATACAGAATCTTATTAAAATACTTACAGTCACCGTATCGAGGATACAGAATCTGGTTAATATTCTGACGTCATCAGAGGATTAGTCCGGTTATTCTTGCAGCGACTACGGCAATAAATACGACGTAAGAAGGAGGAAGGAGACCATTGGCCAGACAGTTGATTTAAGATGAGATTGTAGATAGCCATATATTGATATAAGAGTGTGCTACATAACAAAGGAAGAGGATATTTTGTGATATATCCACAGTCATCTAATGGATGTAGGACCCAGAACACAATGGATTTATTGTTTCGACGTGAAAAGGAACTTGGTTAGGACCTGTAAGGAGGTAAATAGTACCTAAATTATGTAATACATTTTCTTTTGTTCCTAGTATCACTTGAAGGATGTAGATAGGCTTTTCAAATTCTATTTTTGGATACTGCAAAAGAGGTATACTTTTGTTTGTAAATAAATTAAGATAAAAGATAGACTCTAGGAATCATAATTTAGAGTATAGAATAGAGTAGGCTAGATGATGGTATAACTATATTATCTAGTACAGCTATCTTCTAGACGTAAAGCTCCGGCAGCTTGTTTACGAATCCCCTTTTCCAAGATTTATGGGCCACTGTTTCCTTTTTTCTTTTCCCAAAATAATTCGCCGCCCCTCAGAAATTCTTCTAAAAGAAAAACAGGAATCGATAATATTTGGTGGGAATGGGAGTGGGAATGGTCACCCTGAAAGCATTTCACCGGTTTATTCCATTCTGCACAAGGGAATCACGTCAGAACTCCAGCTATTTTTTATCAAAGGAATCATTCTCTTTTATTCCTAAACCAATATTTGAGCGGAATTCAAACCGGAGAATGGAACAATCTGTTTAGATTTTGTTAGCGATATGTAGCATTGAGAACTATTTACATCATCAAAAGAGATGGAATATTTCGAGCCATTGCATACGAAGCTTTTTCCTTTTGATGCGACACATGTATAAATTTTTAAGAGCTCTTCCAACGACGGCTCTTCCTTCCTTCCTCCATCTATTTCAAATTAAACACCCACAAAGACCTACTGAGATTAACACACTAATATTTCTTTGGAATTCTAGAAAGGCGTCCGGAATTTCAATACCATTTCGAATGGGAATTGGAGTGGCGGTAGCGGCGGTAGCGGCGGAAGCTTCTCGTATGGAAGTCGAATCGCCGCCGGACCAATGAAATTAATCTTTTTTGACAGGCAATTTTGCAGCGTTGTTTTCATTAGCTGTTATAAAGTCACTAGCCAATGCCACTTAATCTCACTCATTAAAAGATTCCAAGATCAATAAGTCCTAGCGACACACGAAAAACTCTGACCGCAGGATTTTCCTTTTCGGGGCCCGAAAATAACGATAAATTTCATCCAGAAACATTATTTCAAAATTAGACTACAGAGTACCACTGCATAGTATCTATGATACGAGAGTGATCCTCAGTATCTATGATACGATATCATTCCGCATCATGGCTACTAATTGAAATCAAAACACCGGAATATAACTTTATCTCCCGAAATCATTTCGTCGGGTTGCAGTTGTTGCGCGCGCCAACTACCGAAAGATTAAATGATTTTTCGACTTCCTTCGCACTAATGATTTCGTGAAATTGTGTTGCGGAGTTTGTAGCTCGGCAGTTTAATTTGGAATTTAATTATAAGGATATAGTGAGGAAGAGCCATTAAAACTCGGTTAATGTCGCAAGCGGCGTACGTCGTGTCGAGAGTTTGATGCAGAATGACGTCAGCGGCTCGTATCTTCTACGCCGCCAAAGTGAAAAAAAAAACGAATTTGATGTTCAGAATTTGGATCCAGCTTGAACAACAACAAATCTGAACATTGTTATTTTTTCTGTTTCAACAGTTTTAAAGAAACTATTTTGCCATCAGCTTTTTTTATTTTATATTTTCATATGGTTATATTCTATGATTTTATTTCTAAAGAAGACAGCATTGAAATTAGTATCATTAGACCAAAAATTAATTATTGATGATATACTTATTGATCATCAAGGCTGACCATAAGAAATGAGTCAATTTGACTTTAAATTAGATCTGCACTGAAAAAAATAAGAGTCAACCTGACTCATCGCTTGGTTCAAGGCCGACAAAACTACCAAAATTTGAGTCTTTTTCTTGATTGACTCTACCTGAGTCAATCTAACTAAGAATTAGGAGTACAATATGACTCTTATTTTTGAGTAATATATTAGGATGAGTCAAACTGACTCACATTTCTAGCCGGTTTTGGTACAAAATGAAGACTCAAATTTTGAGTCAATTTGACTCGTTTTTTCCAGTGTGTGAATAGCATTTATGTGATCTTTTTGATTAATTAAGCAAATAAAATTGCTCAGTGTAGCCTTTACATCAACATATATTATTCTGCAGCTACTCGTATAATTAATTCAGAAGTGAAGTAAGTTACTTAGAATTAATCCGATTATCTAATTTGATAACCAAAATGTAGTTCAGTTAATTAAATCAAGTAAATATTTAATAGACTGTTTCAATTATTGAGTTATATTTCAATTTGAAAAGCCTTGCATTTCACATCACTAAGGTATTTTAAGTGGGTACTTAATGAATGAGGCTATTTGGTATTTTAAACAGAATAACATTCATAATATTTTGTACAATGTGAATGAAAATGAAGAAGGAAAAGAGAATAATAAGAGATACAATTGCCACAGCCACACATAGGTTCGTATTCTGAACTAAAAGGTTTTTTCAGATCTCCTGTTCAAGGTAGCGTAAAAAGGAGGCAAGAAGGTGGAAATAAAATGAGTTCACTGGAAGAGATGAGCAAAGAAAAGAGTCTGATAAATTTTACTGTTTTAAATTCTGTAGGTTATAATATTACCGATTCGAATGATGTTTAAATTCAATTAATTAACCAGACACACTACTCACTAAGCTATTTAGTGAATCAGACACACTACTCACTAAGCTATTTAGTGAATCAAACAAACTACTCACTAAGCTATTTAGTGAATCAGACACACTACTCACTAAGCTATTTAGTGAATCAGACACACTACTCACTAAGCTATTTAGTGAATCAGACACACTACTCACTAAGCTATTTAGTGAATCAAACAAACTACTCACTAAGCTATTTAGTGAATCAGACACACTACTCACTAAGCTATTTAGTGAATCAGACACACTACTCACTAAGCTATTTAGTGAATCAGACACACTACTCACTAAGCTATTTAGTGAATCAGACACACTACTCACTAAGCTATTTAGTGAATCAGACACACTACTCACTAAGCTATTTAGTGAATCAAACACACTACTCACTAAGCTATTTAGTGAATCAGACACACTACTCACTAAGCTATTTAGTGAATCAGACACACTACTCACTAAGCTATTTAGTGAATCAGACACACTACTCACTAAGCTATTTAGTGAATCAGACACACTACTCACTAAGCTATTTAGTGAATCAAACACACTACTCACTAAGCCATTTAGTGAATCAGACACTACTCACTAAGCTATTTAGTGAATCAGACACTACTCACTAAGCCATTTAGTGAATCAGACACTACTCACTAAGCTATTTAGTGAATCAGACATTACTCACTAAGCCATTTAGTGAATCAGACACTACTCACTAAGCTATTTAGTGAATCAGACACTACTCACTAAGCTATTTAGTGAATCAGACACAACTCACTAAGCCATTTAGTGAATCAGACACTACTCTCTAAGCTATTTAGTGAATCAGACACACTACTCACTAAGCTATTTAGTGAATCAAACACACTACTCACTAAGCTATTTAGTGAATCAGACACTACTCACTAAGCCATTTAGTGAATCAGACACACTACTCACTAAGCTATTTAGTGAATCAGACACTACTCACTAAGCTATTTAGTGAATCAGACACTACTCACTAAGCTATTTAGTGAATCAGACACTACTCACTAAGCTATTTAGTGAATCAGACACTACTCACTAAGCTATTTAGTGAATCAGACACTACTCACTAAGCTATTTAGTGAATCAGACACACTACTCACTAAGCTATTTAGTGAATCAGACACTACTCACTAAGCTATTTAGTGAATCAGACACTACTCACTAAGCTATTTAGTGAATCAGACACTATACACTAAGCTATTTAGTGAATCAGACACACTACTCACTAAGCTATTTAGTGAATCAGACACTACTCACTAAGCTATTTAGTGAATCAGACACTATACACTAAGCTATTTAGTGAATCAGACACACTACTCACTAAGCTATTCAGTGAATCAGATACACTACTCACTAAGCTATTTAGTGAATCAGACACTACTCACTAAGCTATTTATTGACTCAGACACACTAATCATTAGGCTATTTAGTGACTCAGACACACTAATCACCAAGCTATTCAGTGAATCAGACACTAATCACCAAACCGTTTCAGTTTATTATTACGGTTGTCTCCATGAAATCAGCTCTCACCACCACGTGTTTCAGATGAAAGAAGTAGCTATACAGTCTCATCATCTGCAGATTCCGGTAATAGCTCCCAAAGCAGACTGGGGAAGTAATCAGCGAGGAGGGAAATTACGTGGTGTGAATTCACTGCAATAGAAATGCAATGGGAAGTAGTAATCACCTACAGAAGGATAGCAATCTTTAGATAGACCACTCCCACATACTAGATCCGCTATTTATAGAATGTTTCTTTTTGTAGGGTTCATGGGAACTAAACTAAACTTATGCGTGAAATTCTTAAGCAAAAAGTAACTACCAATGAAGTAAATGCTTAAATGAGACTTTGAAAATATATGATATATTACTGGGAACCGGATTATGGTACCCTTTTCCAATAGCGAAAATACAGTTAACTGCCGGATAACGGAACCCGGATCCTATAATCAAAATATGGTTGAGTGCCGGATTATGGTACGTTCACCCTATAACGAAAATACAGTTGAGTTCCGGATTATGGTACGTTCACCCTATAACGAAAATACAGTTGAATTCCTGATTATGGTCCATTCACCCTAAAACGAAAATACAGTTGAATTCCTGATTATGGTACGTTCACCCTATAACGAAAATACAGTTGAGTTTTGGATTATGGTACGTTCACCCTATAACGAAAATACGGTTGAAGCTATAACGTTCACCCTATAACGAAAATACAGTTGAATTCCGGATTATGGTACGTTCACCCTATAACGAAAATACAGTTGAATTCCGGATTATGGGTATACGTTCACCCCATAACGAAAATACAGTTGAGTTCCAGATTACGAAACCCGAATCCTAATCAATCTATGAAGAATATTTCAGTTCCAGAGAAATCTTTATAGCAAGAACATATAGGTTGATTAATTCACCAGCTCTCTTTATAAGATATTTTCTTTATTATCCCCAACACGCTATTCATAGGAGAGAGTTATATGATTTTAGGTCAGCCTGACCAATCTCTGAGGAAGTTTGGCGACAAAATGGCCTCTAAACTGAAAACTGACGACAAAGTGCGCGCCCTGAAGAGACACAAGTTTGTTTTACGATGGCGATTTCTAGACACTCGCAGAACGTGATATTAGAAAGTGAATTCCTTTACGATTAGGATAATAGGATCGTTAGATAATGGAGAGGCCTAGAGGGAAGCGGCACCGGAAGAGAATATTTATGTTTCCCTTTTGTCTTCCAGAAGAAGAGATCTAACAATCGGTTTCCGGGTCTTTCACGGATATTAAAAGGTGTTCATTGTGTAGGACGTGGAAAGAATGTTTGATGGTATAGTGAGGATGTCCAAATTCTTTTGCCCTCTTGTACGTATATTCTTGTTTATATCATTGTAGTAGAAAGCGAATATTAGAATTATTACCCATTCAATATAAAAAACGAAAGGGAAGTCCTAGTAAATACCAAACGATATTGAACTAAATGTTAAAGGTGAGATCTTTCGATTTTAATTATAGCAAAGAATTTCCCTCGAAGAATAAACATCAAATCCCCGTTTATTTCACTTTTACTGCACCCTATATAAAAACCAAGTAGCGGAGTTAATTCCAAGAAGTCTCTGAACTAGGCTCTACTCTTACAATAATATGATCATTGAGTGTTGCTCCAATAGCCAATATATCCGATAAAGACTATAAGTAGCATCGCAGAGACTCTCGAGAAAGCATCATATCGGCTTAGATCTTAATTGAAAAACTCATCTTAGCATTTCTATCTAGGAGTCAGCAGGTGCAGGCGCTAGATAGCATTTTATGTACTTACTTAGATGCCACCATGTGTTGCCAATATCGCAACTGATTCTAATTAATTCATTGATTAGCTTCTGCTTGAATCTATTAGAGAAAATAATAATGCGGGAGAGATTATAATCAGAGCAATATTTAATATGTCATTGATATACTGGAATTAATTAGGAAATTTATATTGTTTTCAAACTGGATATCAAAAAGAATGGAAACGGATTTGCAACATAATTAACATATTTAAAAAAAATGGAAATAGATATTGTATGAATGTTCTTCACCGTAAGTGGAATATTATTTGTATTGGCTGTAAATAGATATTGTATGAATGTTCTTCACCGTAAGAGTTCTTCCCTAGTGAAATATTATTTGTATTGACTGTAAATAGATATTGTATGAATGTTCTTCACCGTAAGAGTTCATCCCTAGTGGAATATTATTTGTATTGACTGTAAATAGATATTGTATGAATGTTCTTCACCGTAAGAGTTCATCCCTAGTGGAATATTATTTGTATTGACTGTAAATAGATATTGTATGAATGTTCTTCACCGTAAGAGTTCATCCCTAGTGTAATATTATTTGTATTGACTGTAAATAGATATTGTATGAATGTTCTTCACCGTAAGAGTTCATCCCTAGTGGAATATTATTTGTATTGACTGTAAATAGATATTGTAAGAATGTTCTTCACCGTAAGAGTTCATCCCTAGTGGAATATTATTTGTATTGACTGTAAATAGATATTGTATGAATGTTCTTCACCGTAAGAGTTCATCCCTAGTGGAATATTATTTGTATTGACTGTAAATAGATATTGTATGAATGTTCTTCACCGTAAGAGTTCATCCCTAGTGGAATATTATTTGTATTGACTGTAAATAGATATTGTATGAATGTTCTTCACCGTAAGAGTTCATCCCTAGTGGAATATTATTTGTATTGACTGTAAATAGATATTGTATGAATGTTCTTCACCGTAAGAGTTCATCCCTAGTGGAATATTATTTGTATTGACTGTAAATAGATATTTTATGAATGTTCTTCACCGTAAGAGTTCATCCCTAGTGGAATATTATTTGTATTGACTGTAAATAGATATTGTAAGAATGTTCTTCACCGTAAGAGTTCATCCCTAGTGGAATATTATTTGTATTGACTGTAAATAGATATTGTATGAATGTTCTTCACCGTAAGAGTTCATCCCTAGTGGAATATTATTTGTATTGACTGTAAATAGATATTGTATGAATGTTCTTCACCGTAAGAGTTCATCCCTAGTGGAATATTATTTGTATTGACTGTAAATAGATATTGTATGAATGTTCTTCACCGTAAGAGTTCATCCCTAGTGAAATATTATTTGTATTGACTGTAAATAGATATTGTATGAATGTTCTTCACCGTAAGAGTTCATCCCTAGTGGAATATTATTTGTATTGACTGTAAATAGATATTGTATGAATGTTCTTCACCGTAAGAGTTCATCCCTAGTGGAATATTATTTGTATTGACTGTAAATAGATATTGTATGAATGTTCTTCACCGTAAGAGTTCATCCCTAGTGGAATATTATTTGTATTGACTGTAAATAGATATTTTATGAATGTTCTTCACCGTAAGAGTTCATCCCTAGTGGAATATTATTTGTATTGACTGTAAATAGATATTGTATGAATGTTCTTCACCGTAAGAGTTCATCCCTAGTGAAATATTATTTGTATTGACTGTAAATAGATATTGTATGAATGTTCTTCACCGTAAGAGTTCATCCCTAGTGGAATATTATTTGTATTGACTGTAAATAGATATTGTATGAATGTTCTTCACCGTAAGAGTTCATCCCTAGTGGAATATTATTTGTATTGACTGTAAATAGATATTGTATGAATGTTCTTCACCGTAAGAGTTCATCCCTAGTGGAATATTATTTGTATTGACTGTAAATAGATATTGTATGAATGTTCTTCACCGTAAGAGTTCATCCCTAGTGAAATATTATTTGTATTGACTGTAAATAGATATTGTATGAATGTTCTTCACCGTAAGAGTTCATCCCTAGTGGAATATTATTTGTATTGACTGTAAATAGATATTGTATGAATGTTCTTCACCGTAAGAGTTCATCCCTAGTGGAATATTATTTGTATTGACTGTAAATAGATATTGTATGAATGTTCTTCACCGTAAGAGTTCATCCCTAGTGGAATATTATTTGTATTGACTGTAAATAGATATTTTATGAATGTTCTTCACCGTAAGAGTTCATCCCTAGTGGAATATTATTTGTATTGACTGTAAATAGATATTGTATGAATGTTCTTCACCGTAAGAGTTCATCCCTAGTGAAATATTATTTGTATTGACTGTAAATAGATATTGTATGAATGTTCTTCACCGTAAGAGTTCATCCCTAGTGGAATATTATTTGTATTGACTGTAAATAGATATTTTATGAATGTTCTTCACCGTAAGAGTTCATCCCTAGTGGAATATTATTTGTATTGACTGTAAATAGATATTTTATGAATGTTCTTCACCGTAAGAGTTCATCCCTAGTGGAATATTATTTGTATTGACTGTAAATAGATATTGTAAGAATGTTCTTCACCGTAAGAGTTCATCCCTAGTGGAATATTATTTGTATTGACTGTAAATAGATATTGTATGAATGTTCTTCACCGTAAGAGTTCATCCCTAGTGGAATATTATTTGTATTGACTGTAAATAGATATTTTATGAATGTTCTTCACCGTAAGAGTTCATCCCTAGTGGAATATTATTTGTATTGACTGTAAATAGATATTTTATGAATGTTCTTCACCGTAAGAGTTCATCCCTAGTGGAATATTATTTGTATTGACTGTAAATAGATATTGTAAGAATGTTCTTCACCGTAAGAGTTCATCCCTAGTGGAATATTATTTGTATTGACTGTAAATAGATATTGTATGAATGTTCTTCACCGTAAGAGTTCATCCCTAGTGGAATATTATTTGTATTGACTGTAAATAGATATTGTATGAATGTTCTTCACCGTAAGAGTTCATCCCTAGTGGAATATTATTTGTATTGACTGTAAATAGATATTGTATGAATGTTCTTCACCGTAAGAGTTCATCCCTAGTGAAATATTATTTGTATTGACTGTAAATAGATATTGTATGAATGTTCTTCACCGTAAGAGTTCATCCCTAGTGGAATATTATTTGTATTGACTGTAAATAGATATTGTATGAATGTTCTTCACCGTAAGAGTTCATCCCTAGTGGAATATTATTTGTATTGACTGTAAATAGATATTGTATGAATGTTCTTCACCGTAAGAGTTCATCCCTAGTGGAATATTATTTGTATTGACTGTAAATAGATATTTTATGAATGTTCTTCACCGTAAGAGTTCATCCCTAGTGGAATATTATTTGTATTGACTGTAAATAGATATTGTATGAATGTTCTTCACCGTAAGAGTTCATCCCTAGTGAAATATTATTTGTATTGACTGTAAATAGATATTGTATGAATGTTCTTCACCGTAAGAGTTCATCCCTAGTGGAATATTATTTGTATTGACTGTAAATAGATATTGTATGAATGTTCTTCACCGTAAGAGTTCATCCCTAGTGGAATATTATTTGTATTGACTGTAAATAGATATTGTATGAATGTTCTTCACCGTAAGAGTTCATCCCTAGTGGAATATTATTTGTATTGACTGTAAATAGATATTGTATGAATGTTCTTCACCGTAAGAGTTCATCCCTAGTGAAATATTATTTGTATTGACTGTAAATAGATATTGTATGAATGTTCTTCACCGTAAGAGTTCATCCCTAGTGGAATATTATTTGTATTGACTGTAAATAGATATTGTATGAATGTTCTTCACCGTAAGAGTTCATCCCTAGTGGAATATTATTTGTATTGACTGTAAATAGATATTGTATGAATGTTCTTCACCGTAAGAGTTCATCCCTAGTGGAATATTATTTGTATTGACTGTAAATAGATATTTTATGAATGTTCTTCACCGTAAGAGTTCATCCCTAGTGGAATATTATTTGTATTGACTGTAAATAGATATTGTATGAATGTTCTTCACCGTAAGAGTTCATCCCTAGTGAAATATTATTTGTATTGACTGTAAATAGATATTGTATGAATGTTCTTCACCGTAAGAGTTCATCCCTAGTGGAATATTATTTGTATTGACTGTAAATAGATATTGTATGAATGTTCTTCACCGTAAGAGTTCATCCCTAGTGGAATATTATTTGTATTGACTGTAAATAGATATTTTATGAATGTTCTTCACCGTAAGAGTTCATCCCTAGTGGAATATTATTTGTATTGACTGTAAATAGATATTGTATGAATGTTCTTCACCGTAAGAGTTCATCCCTAGTGGAATATTATTTGTATTGACTGTAAATAGATATTGTATGAATGTTCTTCACCGTAAGAGTTCATCCCTAGTGGAATATTATTTGTATTGACTGTAAATAGATATTGTATGAATGTTCTTCACCGTAAGAGTTCATCCCTAGTGGAATATTATTTGTATTGACTGTAAATAGATATTGTATGAATGTTCTTCACCGTAAGAGTTCATCCCTAGTGGAATATTATTTGTATTGACTGTAAATAGATATTGTATGAATGTTCTTCACCGTAAGAGTTCATCCCTTGTGGAATATTATTTGTATTGACTGTAAATAGATATTGTATGAATGTTCTTCACCGTAAGAGTTCATCCCCAGTGGAATATTATTTGTATTGACTGTAAATAGATATTGTATGAATGTTCTTCACCGTAAGAGTTCATCCCTTGTGGAATATTATTTGTATTGACTGTAAATAGATATTGTATGAATGTTCTTCACCGTAAGAGTTCATCCCTAGTGGAATATTATTTGTATTGACTGTAAATAGATATTGTATGAATGTTCTTCACCGTAAGTGTTCATCCCTAGTGGAATATTATTTGTATTAATCTAATGTACCCCAACATAAAATATAGATTAATCAGACCAGGGTAAGTTTCGAGTAATGGGACTGTATCCCATTACCGATCATATAAGAGAAAACTATTCTCATTATTATACATATCGTTGTTTCTTAATTAATATATTTTAATGGCAATATTTTTCCATTCAAAAAATATTATTTAAAAAATTTGAATACATTAAAGTTTGGTATAAAAAGAATTTGTTAATAATAATTATTCATTTACTACGTGTCCAATAACTCATAAGTTACCCCTATTGATTTGTACTCGTGCTGTGCTCATATCACTCATACCTCAATGCCATTTTTTCTCATTACTTGGCTCTAATTTCTCATAACTCATAAGTTGGTGCATGTGTAAAGGTAACTCATTAAAATAATAAAAAACTTTATGCATATTTATGGGAGGTGTGTACCCAGGGAGAAAGTTATGGTGGGGCCATAGGAGATTGAGAGGGGATTTACCTGTCCCACACTAGAATTGTGACCGGAAAAAAGGTAAAAATTATGAGCAAAAAAAAAATTATGAACAAATTTTTTCAAAATTATGAACAATAAAAAGATTGGAAAAATGTGAAAAAATTATGAGCAAAAAAAATGAGAAAAATGTGAAGAAATTAATAACAATATTCGAAAAATGTGAAGAAATATAAATAAATGAATGAATGTGGAAAAATGATGAACATAAAAAGGTAAAACAATCACGAACAATAAAAGAATGGGAAGAAATTATGAACAAAAAAGAAAAACTGAAAATATTATGAACAATAAAAGCTGGAAAAATAATGAACAAAGAAACTTTAATAAATTTTGAGCAAAAAAAGAGGAAAATTTAAAATAAAATATTCTTTTAAGAAAAAAGGGGACAATTGAAAAACTTACAAAGAAAAAAGTATTGAATGATATTTTTATAATATGTAAATTATGGACAAAAACACAATTTAACGCAGTTTCACTTCAACTTTCATATTTTTCTTGTGCACTGTGAACCTTCTCCAGAAAATATACCTAGCTGAAACTGCATTTTTGCACACTAATGCATTTTCAAACATGCAAATTCTGAATTGCCAAATGCATTGTAGTTTATTTGACTGCATTACCACGAAACTGCATCAAAGAAGGGGAAAATATACATATATATACTTTCAAAGCAAGAAGAAGTCCTTTGAGCTTTATAATCTTTATAATCCTTATATACAATGCCTTTAATCTTCTCGCTTGAATAGCTGGAATATCTTTAATCGTTTAGAATTAGAGAGGAGATCAGGAGATTAAAATTGTCATTTGTACCACATAGGGTAGAAATTGTGAGATATAATCACAGGTGATAATAATGATTGTAATATTATTACAATATTAATAATATTTTATTAATTTATTTTATTAATTTATTTATTTTTTATTAATAATATTAATAATATTACAATATTAATAATATTACAATATTAATAATATTACAATATTAATAATATTACAATATTAATAATATTACAATATTAATAATATTAATGATTGTAACAGTGACACTGTTAGCTGTACAGGGTGGCGCAAAAAAAAGGAAACCCATTTTCAAACTAGTTTATTTTACAAACTATCAAAGCTAGAAATTTTCTAAAAACACAGGTTTATTCGTTTACTTTTTGTGCATCTAGCTTGATAATCTGTTAAGAGTTACAACAAAAACTAAACATATTGCAGCAATTAAAAAAATGGAAATAAAAAGGGCTTGCGTGAGGACGAAAAATACAAAAAAGTTCATAATAGGAATAATTTATTTCCATACCCTAGTAGTAAAAGTTGAATCCTACTATTTTTCATTTAATTTACGTTTTTGTTATTGACTCTTTCATTCATGGAAATACATCTTTATCACCAATCACGATAAATGGTTTCTTACGTGCATCTTGAAAGGATAATATCTCAAATCGTGTTTAACAGTTTGGTTAAATATGTATTAAATGATATCTAATACTTACTTCTGATTGATATTTTGGTATTATCATTACCCTGTATACTAGTGGACACAGTAAGTACCCAATGAGGACACTGTTAATAATATAGGGACACAGTAAGTACCCAATGAGGACACTGTTAATAATATAGGGACACAGTAAGTACCCCAATGAGGACACTGTTAGCAATATAGGGACACAGTAAGTACCCCAATGAGGACACTGTTAGCAATATAGGGACACAGTAAGTACCCCAATGAGGACACTGTTAGCAATATAGGGACTCAGTGAGTACCCCAATGAGGACACTGTTAGCAATATAGGGACACAGTAATTAACCAAATGAGGACACTGTTAGCAATATAGGGACACAGTAAGTACCCCTATGAGGACACTGTTAGCAATATAGGGACACAGAGTACCCCAATGAGGACACTGTTAGCAATATAGGGACACAGTAAGTACCCCAATGAAGACACTGTTAGCAATATAGGGACACAGTAAGTACCCCAATGAGGACACTGTTAGCAATATAGGGACACAGTAATTAACCAAATGAGGACACTGTTAGCAATATAGGGACACAGTAAGTACCCAATGAGGACACTGTTAATAATATAGGGACACAGTAAGGACCCAATGAGGACACTGTTAATAATATAGGGACACAGTAAGTACCCCAATGAGGACACTGTTAGCAATATAGGGACACAGTAAGTACCCCAATGAGGACACTGTTAGCAATATAGGGACACAGTAAGTACCCCAATGAGGACACTGTTAGCAATATAGGGACACAGAGTACCCCAATGAGGACACTGTTAGCAATATAGGGACACAGTAAGTACCCCAATGAAGACACTGTTAGCAATATAGGGACACAGTAAGTACCCCAATGAGGACACTGTTAGCAATATAGGGACACAGTAATTAACCAAATGAGGACACTGTTAGCAATATAGGGACACAGTAAGTACCCCAATGAGGACACTGTTAGCAATATAGGGACACAGAGTACCCCAATGAGGACACTGTTAGCAATATAGGGACACAGTAAGTACCCCAATGAAGACACTGTTAGCAATATAGGGACACAGTAAGTACCCCAATGAGGACACTGTTAACAATATAGGGACTCAGTGAGTACCCCAATGAGGACACTGTTAGCAATATAGGGACACAGTAATTAACCAAATGAGGACACTGTTAGCAATATAGGGACACAGTAAGTACCCCAATGAGGACACTGTTAGCAATATAGGGACACAGTAAGTACCCCAATGAGGACACTGTTAGCAATATAGGGACACAGTAAGTACCCCAATGAGGACACTGTTAGCAATATAGGGACTCAGTGAGTACCCCAATGAGGACACTGTTAGCAATATAGGGACACAGTAATTAACCAAATGAGGACACTGTTAGCAATATAGGGACACAGTAAGTACCCCTATGAGGACACTGTTAGCAATATAGGGACACAGAGTACCCCAATGAGGACACTGTTAGCAATATAGGGACACAGTAAGTACCCCAATGAAGACACTGTTAGCAATATAGGGACACAGTAAGTACCCCAATGAGGACAATGTTAGCAATATAGGGACACAGTAATTAACCAAATGAGGACACTGTTAGCAATATAGGGACACAGTAAGTACCCCAATGAGGACACTGTTAGCAATATAGGGACACAGAGTACCCCAATGAGGACACTGTTAGCAATATAGGGACACAGTAAGTACCCCAATGAAGACACTGTTAGCAAAATAGGGACACAGTAAGTACCCCAATGAGGACACTGTTAACAATATAGGGACTCAGTGAGTACCCCAATGAGGACACTGTTAGCAATATAGGGACAAAGTAATTAACCAAATGAGGACACTGTTAGCAATATAGGGACACAGTAAGTACCCCAATGAGGACACTGTTAGCAATATAGGGACACAGTAAGTACCCAATGAGGACACTGTTAGCAATATAGGGACACAGTAAGTACCCCAATGAGGACACTGTTAGCAATATAGGGACACAGTAATTAACCAAATGAGGACACTGTTAGCAATATAGGGACACAGTAAGTACCCCTATGAGGACACTGTTAGCAATATAGGGACACAGAGTACCCCAATGAGGACACTGTTAGCAATATAGGGACACAGTTAGTACCCCAATGAGGACACTGTTAGCAATATAGGGACACAGTAATTAACCAAATGAGGACACTGTTAGCAATATAGGGACACAGTAAGTACCCCAATGAGGACACCACTGTTAGCAATATAGGGACACAGAGTACCCCAATGAGGACACTGTTAGCAATATAGGGACACAGTAAGTACCCCAATGAAGACACTGTTAGCAATATAGGGACACAGTAAGTACCCCAATGAGGACACTGTTAACAATATAGGGACTCAGTGAGTACCCCGATGAGGACACTGTTAGCAATATAAGGACACAGTAATTAACCAAATGAGGACACTGTTAGCAATATAGGGACACAGTAAGTAC
>CANNZV010001001.1:238889-257715 GCA_947561585.1 Caprella mutica
CACTGTTAGCAATATAGGGACACAGTAATTAACCAAATGAGGACACTGTTAGCAATATAGGGACACAGTAAGTACCCCAATGAGGACACAGTTAGCAATATAGAGACACAGAGTACCCCAATGAGGACACTGTTAGCAATATAGGGACACAGTAAGTACCCCAATGAGGACACTGTTAGCAATATAGGGACACAGTAAGTACCCCAATGAGGACACTGTTAGCAATATAGGGACACAGTAAGTACCACAATGAGGACACTGTTAGCAATATAGGGACACAGTAATTAACCAAATGAGGACACTGTTAGTAATATAGGGACACAGTAAGTACCCCAATGAGGACACTGTTAGCAATATAGAGACACAGTAAGCACCCCAATGAGGACACTGTTAGCAATATAGGGACACAGTAAGTACCCCAATGAGGACACTGTTAGCAATATAGGAACACAGTAAGTACCCCAATGAGGACACTGTTAGCAATATAGGGACACAGTAAGTACCCCAATGAGGACACTGTTAGCAACATAGGGACTCAGTGAGTACCCCAATGAGGACACTGTTAGCAATATAGGGACACAGTAATTAACCAAATGAGGACACTGTTAGCAATATAGGGACACAGTAAGTACCCCAATGAGGACACAGTTAGCAATATAGGGACACAGAGTACCCCAATGAGGACACTGTTAGCAATATAAGGGACACAGTAAGTACCCCAATGAGGACACTGTTAGCAATATAGGGACACAGTAAGTACCCCAATGAGGACACTGTTAGCAATATAGGGACTCAGTGAGTACCCCAATGAGGACACTGTTAGCAATATAGGGACACAGTAATTAACCAAATGAGGACACTGTTAGCAATATAGGGACACAGTAAGTACCCCAATGAGGACTCTGTTAGCAATATAGGGACACAGTAAGTACCCCAATGAGGACACTGTTAGCAATATAGGGACACAGTAAGTACCCCAATGAGGACACTGTTAGCAATATAGGGACTCAGTGAGTACCCCAATGAGGACACTGTTAGCAATATAGGGACACAGTAAGTACCCCAATGAGGACACTGTTAGCAATATAGGGACACAGTAAGTACCCCAATGAGGACACTGTTAGCAATATAGGGACACAGTAAGTACCCAATGAGGACACTGTTAGCAATATAGGGACACAGTAAGTACCCCAATGAGGACACAGTTAGCAATATAGGGACTCAGTAAGTACCCCAATGAGGACACTGTTAGCAATATAAGGACTCAGTAAGTACCCAATGAGGACACTGTTAGCAATATAGGGACACAGTGAGTACCCCAATGAGGACACTGTTAGCAATATAGGGACACAGTAAGTACCCCAATGAGGACACTGTTAGCAATATAGGGACTCAGTGAGTACCCCAATGAGGACACTGTTAGCAATATAGGGACACAGTAAGTACCCAATGAGGACACTGTTAGCAATATAGGGACACAGTAAGTACCCCAATGAGGACACAGTTAGCAATATAGGGACACAGAGTACCCAAATGAGGACACTGTTAGCAATATAGGGACACAGTAAGTACCCCAATGAGGACACTGTTAGCAATATAGGGACACAGTAAGTACCCCAATGAGGACACTGTTAGCAATATAGGGACTCAGTGAGTACCCCAATGAGGACACTGTTAGCAATATAGGGACACAGTAATTAACCAAATGAGGACACTGTTAGCAATATAGGGACACAGTAAGTACCCCAATGAGGACACAGTTAGCAATATAGGGACACAGAGTACCCCAATGAGGACACTGTTAGCAATATAAGGGACACAGTAAGTACCCCAATGAGGACACTGTTAGCAATATAGGGACACAGTAAGTACCCCAATGAGGACACTGTTAGCAATATAGGGACTCAGTGAGTACCCCAATGAGGACACTGTTAGCAATATAGGGACACAGTAATTAACCAAATGAGGACACTGTTAGCAATATAGGGACACAGTAAGTACCCCAATGAGGACTCTGTTAGCAATATAGGGACACAGTAAGTACCCCAATGAGGACACTGTTAGCAATATAGGGACACAGTAAGTACCCCAATGAGGACACTGTTAGCAATATAGGGACTCAGTGAGTACCCCAATGAGGACACTGTTAGCAATATAGGGACACAGTAAGTACCCCAATGAGGACACTGTTAGCAATATAGGAACACAGTAAGTACCCCAATGAGGACACTGTTAGCAATATAGGGACACAGTAAGTACCCCAATGAGGACACTGTTAGCAATATAGGGACTCAGTGAGTACCCCAATGAGGACACTGTTAGCAATATAGGGACACAGTAATTAACCAAATGAGGACACTGTTAGCAATATAGGGACACAGTAAGTACCCCAATGAGGACACAGTTAGCAATATAGGGACACAGAGTACCCCAATGAGGACACTGTTAGCAATATAAGGGACACAGTAAGTACCCCAATGAGGACACTGTTAGCAATATAGGGACACAGTAAGTACCCCAATGAGGACACTGTTAGCAATATAGGGACTCAGTGAGTACCCCAATGAGGACACTGTTAGCAATATAGGGACACAGTAATTAACCAAATGAGGACACTGTTAGCAATATAGGGACACAGTAAGTACCCCAATGAGGACTCTGTTAGCAATATAGGGACACAGTAAGTACCCCAATGAGGACACTGTTAGCAATATAGGGACACAGTAAGTACCCCAATGAGGACACTGTTAGCAATATAGGGACTCAGTGAGTACCCCAATGAGGACATTGTTAGCAATATAGGGACACAGTAAGTACCCCAATGAGGACACTGTTAGCAATATAGGGACACAGTAAGTACCCCAATGAGGACACTGTTAGCAATATAGGGACACAGTAAGTACCCAATGAGGACACTGTTAGCAATATAGGGACACAGTAAGTACCCCAATGAGGACACAGTTAGCAATATAGGGACTCAGTAAGTACCCCAATGAGGACACTGTTAGCAATATAGGGACTCAGTAAGTACCCAATGAGGACACTGTTAGCAATATAGGGACACAGTGAGTACCCCAATGAGGACACTGTTAGCAATATAGGGACACAGTAAGTACCCCAATGAGGACACTGTTAGCAATATAGGGACTCAGTGAGTACCCCAATGAGGACACTGTTAGCAATATAGGGACACAGTAAGTACCCAATGAGGACACTGTTAGCAATATAGGGACACAGTAAGTACCCCAATGAGGACACTGTTAGCAATATAGGGACACAGTAAGTACCCAATGAGGACACTGTTAGCAATATAGGGACACAGTAAGTACCCCAATGAGGACACTGTTAGCAATATAGGGACATAGTAAGTACCCCAATGAGGACACAGTCATCTTGACCTCATTTGTGAGTTTCTCTCAATCTTGATAGATAGAACATATGATATTTTCGTGTGCTATCCAGGCGAAAAAGTGTACCCTGGTATTTTTCTTTGACTCAAGGCAGGAAAATCAGACTCAAAAATGCGCAATAGAACACAGGCAGACATACAAGCTGCAGGAAATGGTAGTAAAATACTCCAGAGATAGAAGTTTTTATTGGGCATTTCGTAAATCTGAAAGATATCATTCCAAGATACCAATTTCAGAACAAAACATCAAAGATGGCACTTCTTCCAAAAATGAATTCAATCAACTTTGTTCCAGTTGCATGATTTCTATATTTAATAAAAGTTAGTCAGCTAGAAACTGAATAGATTGTGTGTAGATATTGCGATGGCGAGGAGAATGGTATTGAGGATTCGGTAGAGTATGTCTGTACCGATCGATATGTCTGTATTGCCTGAACCGATATGTCTGTACCGATTGATATGTCTGTACCGATTGATATGTCTGTATTGCCTGAACCGATATGTCTGTACCGATTGATATGTCTGTACCGATTGATATGTCTGTACCGATTGATATGTCTGTACCGATTGATATGTCTGTATTGCCTGTACCGATTGATATGTCTGTACCGATTGATATGTCTGTACCGATTGATATGTCTGTACCGATCGATATGTCTGTACCGATTGATACATATGTCTGTACCGATTGATGTGTCTGTACCGATTGATATGTCTGTACCGATTGATATGTCTGTACCGATCGATATGTCTGTACCGATTGATATGTCTGTACCGATTGATATGTCTGTACCGATTGATATGTCTGTACCGATTGATATGTCTGTATTGCCTGTACCGATTGATATGTCTGTACCGATTGATATGTCTGTACCGATTGATATGTCTGTACCGATTGATATGTCTGTACCGATTGATATGTCTGTACCGATTGATATGTCTGTACCGATTGATATGTCTGTACCGATTGATATGTCTGTATTGCCTGAACCGATATGTCTGTACCGATTGATATGTCTGTACCGATTGATATGTCTGTACCGATTGATATGTCTGTACCGATTAATATGTCTGTACCGATTGATATGTCTGTACCGATTGATATGTCTGTATTGCCTGTACCGATTGATATGTCTGTACCGATTGATATGTCTGTACCGATTGATATGTCTGTACCGATCGATGTGTCTGTACCGATTGATATGTCTGTACCAATTGATATGTCTGTACCGATCGATATGTCTGTACCGATTGATATGTCTGTACCGATCGATATGTCTGTACCGATTGATATGTCTGTACCGATTGATATGTCTGTACCGATTGATATGTCTGCACCGATCGATATGTCTGTACCGATTGATATGTCTGTACCGATTGATATGTCTGTACCGATTGATATGTCTGTACCGATCGATATGTCTGTACCGATTGATATGTCTGTACCGATTGATATGTCTGTACCGATTGATATGTCTGTACCGATTGATATGTCTGTACCGATTGATATGTCTGTACCGATCGATATGTCTGTACCGATCGATATGTCTGTACCGATTGATATGTCTGTACCGATCGATATGTCTGTACCGATTGATATGTCTGTACCGATTGATATGTCTGTACCGATCGATATGTCTGTACCGATCGATATGTCTGTACCGATTGATATGTCTGTATCGTCAGAACCGATATGTCTGTATCGTCAGAACCGATATGTCTGTATCGTCAGTACCGACCGATATATATGTATCGTAAGTACCGATATATCTGTATCGTAAGTACCGAGATGTCTGTATCGTCAGTACCGAGATGTCTGTATCGTCAGTACCGAGATGTCTGTATCGTCAGTACCGATATGTCTGTATCGTCAGTACCGATATATCTGTATCGTCAGTACCGATATGTCTGTATCGTCAGTACCGATATGTCTGTATCGTCAGTACCGATATGTCTGTATCGCCTGATTCGATATGTCTGTATCGTCAGTACAGACATGTATGTATCGTCAGTACCGATATGTCTGTATCGTCAGTACCGATATGTCTGTATCGCCTGAACCGATATGTCTGTACCGTCAGTACAGATATGTCTGTATCGTCAGTACCGATATGTCTATATCGTCAGTACCGATATGTCTGTATCGTCAGTACCGATATGTCTGTATCGTCAGTACAGATATGTCTGTATCGTCAGTACCGATAGGTCTGTATCGTCAGTACCGATATGTCTGTATCGTCATTACCAATATGTTTCTGTCGTCAGTACCGATGTCTGAATCGTCAGTAACGACAGATATATCTGTATCGTCAGTACCAATATGTCTGTATCGTCAGTACCAATATGTCTGTATCGTCAGTAAAGATATGTGTGTATCGTCAGTACCAACATGTTTGTATCGCCTGTACCGATATGTCAGTATCGTCAGTACCGATATGTCTGTATCGTCAGTACCGATATGTCTGTATCGTCAGTACCGATATGTCTGTATCGTCAGTACCGATATGTCTGTATCGCCTGATTCGATAAGTCTGTATCGTCAGTACAGACATGTCTGTATCGTCAGTACCGATATGTCTGTATCGTCAGTACCGATATGTCTGTATTGCCTGAACCGATATGTCTGTATCGTCAGTACCGATATGTCTGTATCGTCAGTACCGATATGTCTGTATCGTCAGTACCGATATGTCTGTATCGCCTGATTCGATATGTCTGTATCGTCAGTACAGACATGTCTGTATCGTCAGTACCGATATGTCTGTATCGTCAGTACCGATATGTCTGTATCGACTGAACCGATATGTCTGTATCGTCAGTACAGATATGTCTGTATCGTCAGTACCGATATGTCTGTATCGTCAGTACCGATATGTCTGTATCGTCAGTACC
The DNA here is from genome assembly GCA_947561585.1 of Caprella mutica. NCBI lineage: Eukaryota > Metazoa > Arthropoda > Malacostraca > Amphipoda > Caprellidae > Caprella > Caprella mutica. The sequence goes on from CANNZV010001001.1 coordinate 245,191, forward strand.
GATATGTCTGTATCGCCAGCACCGATATGTCTGTATCGTCAGTACCGATATGTCTGTATCGTCAGTACCGATATGTCTGTATCGCCTGAACCGATATGTCTGTATCGTCAGTACAGATATGTTTGTATCGTCAGTACCGATATGTCTGTATCGTCAGTACCGATATGTCTGTATTGCCTGAACCGATATGTCTGTATCGTCAGTACCGATATGTCTGTATCGTCAGTACCGATATGTCTGTATCGTCAGTACCGATATGTCTGTATCGTCAGTACCGATATGTCTGTATCGTCAGTACCGATATGTCTGTATCGCCTGATTCGATATGTCTGTATCGTCAGTACAGACATGTCTGTATCGTCAGTACCGATATGTCTGTATCGTCAGTACCGATATGTCTGTATCGACTGAACCGATATGTCTGTATCGTCAGTACAGATATGTCTGTATCGTCAGTACCGATATGTCTGTATCGTCAGTACCGATATGTCTGTATCGTCAGTACCGATATGTCTGTATCGCCTGAACCGATATGTCTGTATCGTCAGTACAGATATGTCTGTATCGTCAGTACCGATATGTCTGTATCGTCATTACCGATATGTCTGTATCGCCTGAACCGATATGTCTGTATCGTCAGTACAGATATGTCTGTATCGTCAGTACCGATATGTCTGTATCGTCAGTACCGATATGTCTGTATCGTCAGTACCGATATGTCTGTATCGTCAGTACAGATATGTCTGTATCGTCAGTACCGATATGTCTGTATCGTCATTACCGATATGTTTCTGTCGTCAGTACCGATGTCTGAATCGTCAGTAACGACAGATATATCTGTATCGTCAGTACCAATATGTCTGTATCGTCAGTACCGATTTATCTGTGCCGTATATATGCAATGTATTTCTATATCATCCCTCTCTATACTGATATACAGCAACCCTCGTAGTAGACCAAAGTCTTACAAGACTAACCTTGTAGCAGATCAAACTATTTCGAAACTGTACATGAAAAAAACTTTGTACTAGTAACTAGACAAAACAAATTTTTTTTGTCACCTGACAGTTTTTCTGGTTAAATATTCCAAAGAGTAGTAATGACAATATGATGTTCGGCATAAATCTATTTTCGAATAGTAAATTGTATTTAGTATTTCCTGTTTAATTAAATAAAAACAAAAGTGAATATTCTTTATATCATTCGTGGTAGGGTCAGTGCTAAAAATTAGATGTGATGAATTGCAGAAAACTAGAATTAATTTATGATTCACTAAATTCTAGATAAATAAATATCATGAATTCAGTCAAGAAAATTATTGTTGGTGCATTTCAAAAAATTTTATGTGAGTTTCATTTTGATTGAAATCAAATGACTAAACGTTCCTGTGGAAAATGACCAAGATTTCCAAAGAATCTTGGTCATTCTGACCAAATGTTCAAGATTTAAGCTAGTCTGACTTTAATAAAGGATCAATTTGACCATTCTGGGTATCCATTTATTCAACAAACCAGGTCAGAAATAACCATCAAATCGACCCGTTTAGATAGGCACTTTGACTATATGTATAATTAACTTTTATTAGAGAAAACACAGAGCAAGAACCATTCGGTAGATCGATTCGCCGCTACATAATGAAAGCCAATGTTGAGATACGACCGCCACATCGACGTCGCTACTGATTTCTTCCCCGTCAATGTTGGGAAATTGAGAAAAAAAGCCTCTTTCTTTTCTCTCCAAGAATAACGAACTCATCAAGGTTATTTGTGGTGAGGAAAAATTCATGCATGATTTGACGTTTGAGGAGCTGAAGGCTGGAGTTAATGTTTGGCTTATGAGGGCCGTTAGAAGTTCTAAGGACTGACCTAAAAATGGGGCCAAAATGAGGTTAAAATTGCAGCTGCGTCAATTTTGAACAAGGGAGAATTCTGTCGGTTTTTCTTCGAATCAGAGAGAAAGGTTATGGTGGAAACATAGAAGATTTAGAGGGGTTAACGTTTTAGAAAAAATAGAGAAATCGGTAGCAACAGTGTAGTCAATCAACGGACGAAAACAGCTCTTCACTGTAGCCAATCATCAGGCGAAAACAGCTCTTCATTACACCAATCAACAGGCGAAAAGAGTGGAGTAACAGTGTTCAAACAGAAGACTCCAAGCAGTCCTATAAATCTGTAGCAATGGCATCGCCCGATGGCACCGAACGCTATTTACGAGCTGTTGGAAATTGACTCCCAGAAAAAGAAACATGGCGTTACATTTCACACTCTCCAACTAATAAGACGAAATAAACACAGCAGCTTTAGGGAGTCAACCCAGTGAGAAGAATAGCGAGGGAATATCGAAAATTAAAAAGAGAAGACAAATTTTAAAAGTTTCAACTATTTGTAATTTAACGTATCGATGATATTAAAAATGTAAAAATTTCTCTACAAAAATATTGTAGAGGAAGTTTGATGTCTGTTTTTAGCTAATCGAAGTCCAATCGCTGAGGTTATGGAGATAATAAATACAAGGGACTCAAAGAAGCAGTCAGATAGGAAAGTGGTTCCATAAACTAAGTCACCTAAGACTAGTCTGCGATAAAGCTACTAGATGCAGAAAAGCTACTTCGTTATTGCGGTCACCAAAGAATGTGACGAAAAAGGACGCAAGTACCGGTGGCTGCAATCACAGTTGGAAGAGGAAAATGAAGAGGTGATAGTAAATAAAGCCTACGAGTCTACCTTACACAAAATCTAAGAGGAAAATGAAGAGGGGATAGTAAATAAAGCCTACGAGTCTACCTTACACAAAATCTAAGAGGGAAATGAAGAGGGGAGAGTAAATAAAGCCTACGAGTCTACCTTACACAAAATCTAAGAGGAAAATGAAGAGGTGATAGTAAATAAAGCCTACGAGTCTACCTAACACAAAATCTAAGAGGAAAATGAAGAGGTGATAGTAAATAAAGCCTACGAGTCTACCTTACACAAAATCTAAGAGGAAAATGAAGAGGGGATAGTAAATGAAGCATAATAGTCTACATAACACAAAAATCTAAGACCTCGTAGCTGCACAGTATTATTCTTTAATTATAATTTCAATCGATAGTAAGGTATGGGCACTGTATCACCTTCTCATGACTAAATAAGTAGTCAAAATGCTAAACAAATTCCCTCACACTCAGTAACTCCCTGAATTTCTTCCTACTTTTTAATCATATTAATGCAACAACTTCATAACGAATTTACAGAGCAGAACTTCAGAACTTGAAACTCATCAAAATAAGTCATGAAGTGGCGAATGGGGCGAGAATTAAGGCACCACAATTTCCCAAGTTTTCGACCACCCTCGATTTCAGTCTCTGTATCTGACGTGCGAAATGACAGCTACTGAAACACTAAATTGGAAGAGCTATTTCGTGTGCGACTTCCGACACTCTCCAAAAAGGTAGTTGATGACGTCATTAGCTGCTGAAAGAAGTGGTGACGACAATGTAGACTATATGGACACCCCTATTCAATACCTTGTAGAAGTGACGTCATAGATAGGAACTAGTTTGATTTATGGAAGGGTAAAATAATCTTTATTTGTAAGTTAAATAACATTTAACAAGGACCTAAGTAACATTAAAGAACTGGTAAAATGATACCAACTAGACGAGCAGTCGTCGAGCGCATACCTTCGCCCGTCGCTTCAATCGAAAATGACTTTTAAGTGACCTTTAACCCGGTCGCTTCCAAAATATAACCAAATGGTTCCTGAATACTGATCAATCGTCCCACCAAATTTCAGGTAATTTTATCGAATACTTTTTGAGTTATACGGATAACAAAATTACAAATAAATAAATACAAATAATCCTATGTATTCGTTCGGTAAAACTATTACCGATCAAAATATAAACTTAAAATTTTACGAAGGTTACCAAAAAACAATTAATTAATCAGAACAGCAAAGGGTGTATATTTCCACATCAATGTATATAATGTGACGTCATAATAACCGACCAATGAACTGCTAACGATATTGTAGACGTAAACAGCGACGTGAGATAGCAATGGACACTATTACAGTGACATAAATTATCTCTATCTCATTATTCTATGGCCTGTACTTATTTCACTTGCCTAGAGAGAAGTTATGGTGGGACCATAGAAGATTGAGAGGGAAGTTATGGTGGGGCCATAGAAGATTGAGAGGGAAGTTATGGTGGGGCCATAGAAGACAGAGGGAATTTATGGTGGGGCCATAGAAGATTGAGAGGGAAGTTATGGTGGGGCCATAGAAGATTGAGAGGGAAGTTATGGTGGGACCATAGAAGATTGAGAGGGCAGTTATGGTGGGACCATAGAAGATTGAGAGGGCAGTTATGGTGGGGCCATAGAAGATTGAGATGATAGGATATCTTAACTATCACTCTTAGACATTAAGTAGGGTCACTTCACAACATTCATCCTAAAGCCCACCATAATATCCTTTTCAGAATTGGTATTTTACTTAAGAATGGCGCCTGAGGCTTTGTGTAAATTAATACCTTCCTCTTGCCAACAGTCTGACTAAAGAATATACAGTAGTGACACCTACTGACGATCAGTGTGATCTAGCAACTGATCTATGAGAATTGAAGTCGATCACAGTTTGATCTAGCAACTGATCTATGAGAATTGAAGTCGATCACAGTTTGATCTTGCAACTGATCTATGAGAATTGAAGTCTCAGGTGTACTTTCGACTGATCTACGAGAATTGAAGTCTTCTATTCGATCACTGACTATATTGCAGGAGTGAATTGAAGTGGATCACTTAACAATGGGAAGGCTTGAGTGTTTCAGTTAGATATTGGGAAAGAAGTGATGTACTGTGGTGATATTAGTGATGATATTGGGAAAGAAGTGATGTACTGTGGTGATATTAGTGATGATATTGGGAAAGAAGTGATGTACTTGTGGTGATATTAGTGATGATATTGGGAAAGAAGTGATGTACTGTGGTGATATTAGTGATGATATTGGGAAAGAAGTGATGCACTGTGGTGATATTAGTGATGATATTGGGAAAGAAGTGATGTACTGTGGTGATATTAGTGATGATATTGGGAAAGAAGTGATGTACTTGTGGTGATATTAGTGATGATATTGGGAAAGAAGTGATGTACTTGTGGTGATATTAGTGATGATATTGGGAAAGAAGTGATGTACTGTGGTGATATAAGTGATGATATTGGGAAAGAAGTGATGTACTGTGGTGATATTAGTGATGATATTGGGAAAGAAGTGATGTACTGTGGTGATATTAGTGATGATATTGGGAAAGAAGTGATGTACTTGTGGTGATATTAGTGATGATATTGGGAAAGAAGTGATGTACTGTGGTGATATTAGTGATGATATTGGGAAAGAAGTGATGTACTGTGGTGATATTAGTGATGATATTGGGAAAGAAGTGATGTACTGTGGTGATATTAGTGATGATATTGGGAAAGAAGTGATGTACTTGTGGTGATATTAGTGATGATATTGGGAAAGAAGTGATGTACTTGTGGTGATATTAGTGATGATATTGGGAAAGAAGTGATGTACTGTGGTGATATAAGTGATGATATTGGGAAAGAAGTGATGTACTGTGGTGATATTAGTGATGATATTGGGAAAGAAGTGATGTACTGTGGTGATATTAGTGATGATATTGGGAAAGAAGTGATGCACTTGTGGTGATATAAGTGATGATATTGGGAAAGAAGTGATGTACTTGTGGTGATATTAGTGATGATATTGGGAAAGAAGTGATGTACTTGTGGTGATATAAGTGATGATATTGGGAAAGAAGTGATGTACTGTGGTGATATTAGTGATGATATTGGGAAAGAAGTGATGTACTTGTGGTGATATTAGTGATGATATTGGGAAAGAAGTGATGTACTTGTGGTGATATAAGTGATGATATTGGGAAAGAAGTGATGTACTGTGGTGATATAAGTGATGATATTGGGAAAGAAGTGATGTACTTGTGGTGATATAAGTGATGATATTGGGAAAGAAGTGATGTACTGTGGTGATATTAGTGATGATATTGGGAAAAAAAGTGATGCACTTGTGGTGATATAAGTGATGATATTGGGAAAGAAGTGATGTACTTGTGGTGATATTAGTGATGATATTGGGAAAGAAGTGATGTACTTGTGGTGATATAAGTGATGATATTGGGAAAGAAGTGATGTACTTGTGGTGATATTAGTGATGATATTGGGAAAGAAGTGATGTACTGTTGTGTTATTAGTGATGATATTGGGAAAGAAGTGATGTACTTGTGGTGATATTAGTGATGATATTGGGAAAGAAGTGATGTACTGTGGTGATATAAGTGATGATATTGGGAAAGAAGTGATGTACTGTGGTGATATAAGTGATGATATTGGGAAAGAAGTGATGTACTGTGGTGATATTAGTGATGATATTGGGAAAGAAGTGATGTACTGTGGTGATATTAGTGATGATATTGGGAAAGAAGTGATGTACTTGTGGTGATATTAGTGATGATATTGGGAAAGAAGTGATGTACTTGTGGTGATATAAGTGATGATATTGGGAAAGAAGTGATGTACTGTGGTGATATAAGTGATGATATTGGGAAAGAAGTGATGTACTTGTGGTGATATAAGTGATGATATTGGGAAAGAAGTGATGTACTGTGGTGATATTAGTGATGATATTGGGAAAGAAGTGATGTACTTGTGGTGATATTAGTGATGATATTGGGAAAGAAGTGATGTACTGTGGTGATATAAGTGATGATATTGGGAAAGAAGTGATGTACTGTGGTGATATTAGTGATGATATTGGGAAAGAAGTGATGTACTGTGGTGATATTAGTGATGATATTGGGAAAGAAGTGATGTACTGTGGTGATATTAGTGATGATATTGGGAAAGAAGTGATGTACTGTGGTGATATTAGTGATGATATTGGGAAAGAAGTGATGTACTGTGGTGATATTAGTGATGATATTGGGAAAGAAGTGATGTACTGTGGTGATATTAGTGATGATATTGGGAAAGAAGTGATGTACTGTTGTGTTATTAGTGATGATATTGGGAAAGAAGTGATGTACTGTGGTGATATTAGTGATGATATTGGGAAAGAAGTGATGTACTGTGGTGATATATGTGATGATATTGGGAAAGAAGTGATGTACTGTGGTGATATTAGTGATGATATTGGGAAAGAAGTGATGTACTTGTGGTGATATTAGTGATGATATTGGGAAAGAAGTGATGTACTGTGGTGATATTAGTGATGATATTGGGAAAGAAGTGATGCACTTGTGGTGATATTAGTGATGATATTGGGAAAGAAGTGATGTACTGTGGTGATATAAGTGATGATATTGGGAAAGAAGTGATGCACTTGTGGTGATATTAGTGATGATATTGGGAAAGAAGTGATGTACTTGTGGTGATATTAGTGATGATATTGGGAAAGAAGTGATGTACTGTGGTGATATTAGTGATGATATTGGGAAAGAAGTGATGTACTGTGGTGATATAAGTGATGATATTGGGAAAGAAGTGATGCACTTGTGGTGATATTAGTGATGATATTGGGAAAGAAGTGATGTACTTGTGGTGATATTAGTGATGATATTGGGAAAGAAGTGATGTACTTGTGGTGATATTAGTGATGATATTGGGAAAGAAGTGAAGTACTGTGGTGATATTAGTGATGATATTGGGAAAGAAGTGATGCACTTGTGGTGATATTAGTGATGATATTGGGAAAGAAGTGATGTACTGTGGTGATATAAGTGATGATATTGGGAAAGAAGTGATGCACTTGTGGTGATATTAGTGATGATATTGGGAAAGAAGTGATGTACTTGTGGTGATATTAGTGATGATATTGGAAAAGAAGTGATGTACTGTGGTGATATTAGTGATGATATTGGGAAAGAAGTGATGTACTGTGGTGATATAAGTGATGATATTGGGAAAGAAGTGATGCACTTGTGGTGATATTAGTGATGATATTGGGAAAGAAGTGATGCACTTGTGGTGATATTAGTGATGATATTGGGAAAGAAGTGATGTACTGTGGTGATATAAGTGATGATATTGGGAAAGAAGTGATGCACTTGTGGTGATATTAGTGATGATATTGGGAAAGAAGTGATGTACTGTGGTGATATTAGTGATGATATTGGGAAAGAAGTGATGTACTGTGGTGATATAAGTGATGATATTGGGAAAGAAGTGATGCACTTGTGGTGATATTAGTGATGATATTGGGAAAGAAGTGATGTACTTGTGGTGATATTAGTGATGATATTGGGAAAGAAGTGATGTACTGTGGTGATATTAGTGATGATATTGGGAAAGAAGTGATGTACTGTGGTGATATAAGTGATGATATTGGGAAAGAAGTGATGCACTTGTGGTGATATTAGTGATGATATTGGGAAAGAAGTGATGTACTTGTGGTGATATTAGTGATGATATTGGGAAAGAAGTGATGTACTTGTGGTGATATTAGTGATGATATTGGGAAAGAAGTGAAGTACTGTGGTGATATTAGTGATGATATTGGGAAAGAAGTGATGCACTTGTGGTGATATTAGTGATGATATTGGGAAAGAAGTGATGTACTGTGGTGATATAAGTGATGATATTGGGAAAGTAGTGATGTACTGTGGTGATATAAGTGATGATATTGGGAAAGAAGTGATGTACTTGTGGTGATATAAGTGATGATATTGGGAAAGAAGTGATGCACTTGTGGTGATATTAGTGATGATATTGGGAAAGAAGTGATGTACTTGTGGTGATATTAGTGATGATATTGGAAAAGAAGTGATGTACTGTGGTGATATTAGTGATGATATTGGGAAAGTAGTGATGTACTGTGGTGATATAAGTGATGATATTGGGAAAGAAGTGATGCACTTGTGGTGATATTAGTGATGATATTGGGAAAGAAGTGATGTACTTGTGGTGATATTAGTGATGATATTGGGAAAGAAGTGATGTACTTGTGGTGATATTAGTGATGATATTGGGAAAGAAGTGATGTACTGTGGTGATATTAGTGATGATATTGGGAAAGAAGTGATGTACTGTGGTGATATTAGTGATGATATTGGGAAAGAAGTGATGTACTGTGGTGATATTAGTGATGATATTGGGAAAGAAGTGATGTACTGTGGTGATATAAGTGATGATATTGGGAAAGAAGTGATGCACTTGTGGTGATATTAGTGATGATATTGGGAAAGAAGTGATGTACTTGTGGTGATATTAATGATGATATTGGGAAAGAAGTGATGTACTTGTGGTGATATTAGTGATGATATTGGGAAAGAAGTGATGTACTGTGGTGATATTAGTGATGATATTGGGAAAGAAGTGATGTACTGTGGTGATATAAGTGATGATATTGGGAAAGAAGTGATGCACTTGTGGTGATATTAGTGATGATATTGGGAAAGAAGTGATGTACTTGTGGTGATATTAGTGATGATATTGGGAAAGAAGTGATGTACTTGTGGTGATATTAGTGATGATATCGGGAAAGAAGTGATGTACTGTGGTGATATTAGTGATGATATTGGGAAAGAAGTGATGTACTGTGGTGATATAAGTGATGAAATTGGGAAAGAAGTGATGTACTGTGGTGATATTAGTGATGATATTGGGAAAGAAGTGATGTACTTGTGGTGATATTAGTGATGATATTGGGAAAGAAGTGATGTACTGTGGTGATATTAGTGATGATATTGGGAAAGAAGTGATGTACTGTGGTGATATAAGTGATGAAATTGGGAAAGAAGTGATGTACTGTGGTGATATTAGTGATGATATTGGGAAAGAAGTGATGTACTTGTGGTGATATTAGTGATGATATTGGGAAAGAAGTGATGTACTGTGGTGATATTAATGATGATATTGGGAAAGAAGTGATGTACTGTGGTGATATTAGTGATGATATTGGGAAAGAAGTGATGTACTGTGGTGATATTAGTGATGATATTGGGAAAGAAGTGATGTACTGTGGTGATATAAGTGATGATATTGGGAAAGAAGTGATGCACTTGTGGTGATATTAGTGATGATATTGGGAAAGAAGTGATGTACTTGTGGTGATATTAGTGATGATATTGGGAAAGAAGTGATGCACTTGTGGTGATATTAGTGATGATATTGGGAAAGAAGTGATGTACTGTGGTGATATAAGTGATGATATTGGGAAAGAAGTGATGCACTTGTGGTGATATTAGTGATGATATTGGGAAAGAAGTGATGTACTTGTGGTGATATTAGTGATGATATTGGGAAAGAAGTGATGTACTGTGGTGATATTAGTGATGATATTGGGAAAGAAGTGATGTACTGTGGTGATATAAGTGATGATATTGGGAAAGAAGTGATGCACTTGTGGTGATATTAGTGATGATATTGGGAAAGAAGTGATGTACTTGTGGTGATATTAGTGATGATATTGGGAAAGAAGTGATGTACTTGTGGTGATATTAGTGATGATATTGGGAAAGAAGTGAAGTACTGTGGTGATATTAGTGATGATATTGGGAAAGAAGTGATGCACTTGTGGTGATATTAGTGATGATATTGGGAAAGAAATGATGTACTGTGGTGATATAAGTGATGATATTGGGAAAGAAGTGATGCACTTGTGGTGATATTAGTGATGATATTGGGAAAGAAGTGATGTACTTGTGGTGATATTAGTGATGATATTGGAAAAGAAGTGATGTACTGTGGTGATATTAGTGATGATATTGGGAAAGAAGTGATGTACTGTGGTGATATAAGTGATGATATTGGGAAAGAAGTGATGCACTTGTGGTGATATTAGTGATGATATTGGGAAAGAAGTGATGCACTTGTGGTGATATTAGTGATGATATTGGGAAAGAAGTGATGTACTGTGGTGATATAAGTGATGATATTGGGAAAGAAGTGATGCACTTGTGGTGATATTAGTGATGATATTGGGAAAGAAGTGATGTACTTGTGGTGATATTAGTGATGATATTGGGAAAGAAGTGATGTACTGTGGTGATATTAGTGATGATATTGGGAAAGAAGTGATGTACTGTGGTGATATAAGTGATGATATTGGGAAAGAAGTGATGCACTTGTGGTGATATTAGTGATGATATTGGGAAAGAAGTGATGTACTTGTGGTGATATTAGTGATGATATTGGGAAAGAAGTGATGTACTGTGGTGATATTAGTGATGATATTGGGAAAGAAGTGATGTACTGTGGTGATATTAGTGATGATATTGGGAAAGAAGTGATGTACTGTGGTGATATTAGTGAAGATATTGGGAAAGAAGTGATGTACTGTGGTGATATTAGTGATGATATTGGGAAAGAAGTGATGTACTGTTGTGTTATTAGTGATGATATTGGGAAAGAAGTGATGTACTGTGGTGATATTAGTGATGATATTGGGAAAGAAGTGATGTACTGTGGTGATATAAATGATGATATTGGGAAAGAAGTGATGTACTGTGGTGATATTAGTGATGATATTGGGAAAGAAGTGATGTACTTGTGGTGATATTAGTGATGATATTGGGAAAGAAGTGATGTACTGTGGTGATATTAGTGATGATATTGGGAAAGAAGTGATGCACTTGTGGTGATATTAGTGATGATATTGGGAAAGAAGTGATGTACTGTGGTGATATAAGTGATGATATTGGGAAAGAAGTGATGCACTTGTGGTGATATTAGTGATGATATTGGGAAAGAAGTGATGTACTTGTGGTGATATTAGTGATGATATTGGGAAAGAAGTGATGTACTGTGGTGATATTAGTGATGATATTGGGAAAGAAGTGATGTACTGTGGTGATATAAGTGATGATATTGGGAAAGAAGTGATGCACTTGTGGTGATATTAGTGATGATATTGGGAAAGAAGTGATGTACTTGTGGTGATATTAGTGATGATATTGGGAAAGAAGTGATGTACTTGTGGTGATATTAGTGATGATATTGGGAAAGAAGTGATGTACTGTGGTGATATAAGTGATGATATTGGGAAAGAAGTGATGCACTTGTGGTGATATTAGTGATGATATTGGGAAAGAAGTGATGTACTTGTGGTGATATTAGTGATGATATTGGAAAAGAAGTGATGTACTGTGGTGATATTAGTGATGATATTGGGAAAGAAGTGATGTACTGTGGTGATATAAGTGATGATATTGGGAAAGAAGTGATGCACTTGTGGTGATATTAGTGATGATATTGGGAAAGAAGTGATGTACTTGTGGTGATATTAGTGATGATATTGGGAAAGAAGTGATGTACTGTGGTGATATTAGTGATGATATTGGGAAAGAAGTGATGTACTGTGGTGATATAAGTGATGATATTGGGAAAGAAGTGATGCACTTGTGGTGATATTAGTGATGATATTGGGAAAGAAGTGATGTACTTGTGGTGATATTAGTGATGATATTGGGAAAGAAGTGATGTACTTGTGGTGATATTAGTGATGATATTGGGAAAGAAGTGATG